>CAUZXS010001420.1:0-35000 GCA_963585895.1 Sepioteuthis lessoniana | reverse complement strand
TTGCCAGGAGTGGTAGTACCTGTCAAATAAACACAAATAAATGATGTTAAACAGAATTATTAATAATACGTAGCAGTTGTTTGAAACATTCAACTCTATGCAAGCAAATGAACTACGACTCATTAAAAAAGAAGGTTATCAATAAACTATTTGTTTACAAAACATATATCATCATCATCATGTCATGCCGCCAGCACGGATATCCCTGACCCTCTATCACCACTTCTCTCTATCGTTCATCGCCTCTTGCAGGTCTTTAGGGCTACATCACGTATCCTCACAGAGCTGCTGTATGTATGTTCGAGCAGGTCGTCCTGCATTTGCTCGGCCATATGTTTGGGTCCATAGGAGTACTTCACTTATGAGCTCGTCCCTGCTTTTCCAGCATTGTCCTGCATATCTGGTTCGTCTAACGTAGATAGTTTTCATGATGGGAGGTAGGTGGCCGTACAGTTGTCGCTTTGTCGGGTGTTGCCTCCAGGACTGGTTCAATATTGCTCGCAGCATTCTTGTATAATTGCCGTCTAAAGATATATATGTATTGAAAAGATATGGCATTAAATAATCTGCAAGGGTTGATATGTTATGAACCAAAACCAACCAGCACGAAATCCTGGGTTTCCTTTTCGTTCTCAAAATAAAATAAATACATTCATAAAACACGGTCGAGCGAAATTTTCTTCCGATCCAAACATGACAATATTTCACAATTTCCAGAAGAACATTCCACAAGGAAAAGCCGATATTATTAAGTATTACTCGTTAAGAAAATGTACAGGACTCAGATTCAAATTCAAAATAAAATTATCTCTCTTCGGTAACAAGAATTAAAATTTCATGAATACATATCAGCGGGGTATTTGTTTTTTAACTGATACATAACTATATTTTTGTCTGGGAATTTCTATTCTTTTGTGTTTTATATTGTGCTTTATATTAAATAATACTTTATATTAGTTGTTTTCATTGTACGATGTTTATCTAGAAATAATAAAATCATTGCATGTTAGATCAGGGAGAACATCAACAGTTTATGCAAAATACTGTTTGTATGTATATACCCACATACATGTGTATATATATATATATATATATATATATATATAATTTTTTACTCTTGAGACATGAACTATATGTCCTCATCGAATCAAATTCTTAGAAAGATTCCAAATTGTCTAAGGAGGATCTTAAGTATGCAATTATGACAGTCTCTTACACCAGACACCACTGTTCTCCGGCAAGCCAATACATCCAATATTGAGATGAATCTCGAACGGAATGAAATGCATAGTGCTGTGCACCTTCCTGGGATGGGAGATATTTGATTACATAAGCAGTTTTTTTACGAATACTTACATCATTTTAAACTCCAAGAAACAGAAATCAGAATTCATGTATGAAAAGTCGAAGTAGCTTCCAGGTAATTTAAACCCAGTCAGCTGAGGCTGGAGTATACTTCGACATAGGGAAAGACCTCATCGACAAGTGTCCTAGATATGACAGAAAGCATTTTGACGGTTAGATTCCAGTCCTTGAGCTTTGGAGAATACTGAGTACATCTTCATTGCCATTGCTCCCAAGGAAAATTTGACTTGGAAGGGTAGCTTTTGATAGGGTCCTATCTATGGGCAAACAGAATTATTTTAAACTGTGTCCAAACAAATTACAAGAGCTAAAAGGAATTGGTAGAAATAAAACTGCTTCATCATTTATCTGTGTGTAAACAAATGACGGTTTTAATGAATTGTTAATGATACATAGCAATACTATTTAATTTTGTTGACTTATGCAAGGTTAAAATCTTAGATATGTAACTGTTTCATCATTTAACCATGTGTAAACAAATGACTGATGTTTAATTGAATTGTTAGTGATATATAGCTATAATTGGAACCATTTAACGTTGCTGACTCATGCAAAATTGAACTGTTAGAAATAGAACTGTATGATAATATTACTGTGTGTAAACAAATGGCTGATCTTTAATTGAATTGTTAGTTACATAGCAATACTTCAAACCATTTTAACTTTTTTGACTCATGCTAAATTCATTTGTTCGAAATAGAACTGTTTGATCATTTAACTAGGTTTATCTACAAAATATGTTTGGAAATCATATGTTTAATATATATATAAAACAGGATTTGGCATTTGATAATATACAATGGTTGACATGCCATAAAACTCAAACAAACCAATTCCTGTGCATATAATCTATATGTAAAAACAGGATTTGACATTAAATAACCTACAGCGGTTGATGTGGCATAAAACACTACCAAAGCAAATCATACATATTTGATATATATGTGTGAATGGGATTTGGCATAAAATAACTAACAACGGTTGATATGCCAGGAAACCAAAGCAAATAAAACCGGGTAAGTTTGGGTGACATTCTGGAAAGACAAAAGCCAACATGATAAGCACAAAGAAAAACGCTTGCAGAGTGATTGTCGTTGAAAAGCAGAATTGACAGATATATAGATTTACAGCCCGAAACTGAACTCGGCTTCAAAATGCGATTGAGATAAACATTTCAACAGCCTGCAAGTATTGCGCATACATAAGACACGCTGGTTTAAGCGACGTAGTTTTCTGATAAAAGAATGCAAATCGAATGATAGGAAATGGAATCCAGATTAACCCCACAATATTAAGGATCCCATTGCCGATGGTCTGTGTCCGTGTGAAAATCTGAGCAGGCCAATTATTTAGCTGGCTAAGGGTAAGCAGAGAGTTATTTGGGCATATTTTAATCAGGAACTTTCATTGATATTTGCCAACCATATCAAAAGCTACAGGGATAAGCAGATTAGAACATTCTGAAGTGTTTTGTGTTCTCGAGTTAATGTGACTGAATTAGAATGTGATGATATCAAGTGAAGATGACGTAACGTTCTAGTGAAAAACGATGCGGCTAAATCAAAACCACATCATTAAAAAACAAGGAGATACACAGCACTAAATATAAGACGAAATAATATCCTGTCCGGTGGCCAAAGCAAGGGATAATAGTAGTGCATTATCAACCCAAACTGTGATATCCCCCTTGTTAGCGGCTGATGCAAAAGTTCACTGTACATAGAAAAAGTTCATTGTACGGAGAAAAATGTTTGAAGACTGTTAGCAGATAACGAATGATGGATCAGTTTAGAAGAGAGTGTAAAGCATTTCAACCACAGAGAATCAAATGCTCTATCTGGAAACAAGCCGTTCTGAAACAGGACTAGAGCTAGATTCCAGGTACTTGTCAGCCTGAACATTTTTGTAAAATACGTAGTCACATATGTTTGTTTAAAGCCAAATTTTCTAATTTTATGAGATCTCATGGCAGCAAAAAATCACAAAGTTCCTTCCTTAGGAACCTATGGGAAGTTCTGCGGTAATTTTGTGGTAAAATATGTGAATAAGCAGTAAGTCTAAGATGGCATGTGATGGTGCACACTGTTGAAGTTAACACCAGACAGTTATTCTGCTAGTCACATTTGCAACAAAGTTTGTAAGGGTGAAGCTTAACTGGAGGTACTCTTTTAAAGATTGAGTAGGTGTCGAGTGAAAGAAAAAACGTGAGGGTTACTATATTTACGCTCCCCCATGGGGGTTGAGCATTCAGGCGAAGGAATTTTCGGTCGCCGCTTGCATAATGCAAAGCTCTTCGAAAGAATTGAGCACTCTGGTAGCCGATAGGGTACAAAAATGTAAACAAATGGACGCTGCTACCGCTGCTGCTGCTACCGCTGCTGCTGCTACATAAATACCTTAAAAATTCCCTTAGCCAACGTGATACTCTTGCTGGCCGAGCGGTCTGAGAGTTAATCTAACGTAAAGTTGGATGGGTTTCGATCCAAGCTTTGAGCGTCCTACGTGTGTAGCCACATTGAAGAGTTCTGATAGAACGAAACAGTCTATCTGTGGATGACTATATATATATATATATATATATATATATATATATCTATAAAGATTTTGTGATACGGACAGAATTTGAATATTGCTTTAAAAAGAGCGTGCTTGGTATTCAGGACGTTTTAAAATCATAAAAACGAATTAAAATCCTTAAAAAGAGGACTTTTTCTTTCGATTACTTCTCAGAGATTTGTCAGTGGCAATTAATTTTGTTCTTGAGGAAGTAAACATGGGATTGAAACAAAAGGGAAATTCAGGAGGGGTGAAGAAAAACCAATTGAAAAAATATTACAGTAAGCCAGCAGTGTTGGTGCGGTTAACGATGTTTGTTTTTTTTCTGATGGTCTGAGAAGATATCAAAAAGCAGTATAGGATTAGTTTTTGATACATAAATCTGGTTTGTATTTTTTATAAGTATATCTTCCAGAATGGATAGCTGCAGTTCATTTGTTGATGTCTCCAAGACGGTAAGCACAGTAGGCCTGTATACGCATGCGCAGGTCTGAATGGTCAATAGATGGCAGCCAATAGCGGAACTTGAACTGCTGGGCATCATAATGTTGTCGGAAGTATGTGTTCGGATACTCGAGGGAATATGTTGTTTTATTGAAATCTCTAAACGTTGATTAGTGCGGCCTATATAGCAAATAACGCATTATATATATATATATATATATATATATATATATATATATATATATATTCAATTTTTGCAGGATAATAGTCAAATTTAGTGAATTAAGTTTGAAATCTACAGTGAAGTTCACATTTTATATTTTCTTATTAAGCTTTTGAATTTGCCTATCACACATATACACACACAAACACAAATATATTATATATATATATATATATATATATATATATATATATATATATATATATATAAATATATATATATATACTCATGGTATAATGGTTACCGTTTTAGGAAGTGAACAATGTGACACGAGTTAAGTCCTCGACGAAAGTGTTTGCATTTGACATAGTGTTAATATCATGTAAAAAAGTATGAATGCAATTATTCTCCCTCCAGCTTTGATTAAATGGGATGACTGAAGTTTTTGCCTTGGTATGTGTATAATGGACTCACCCTCCTCCACAAATTCACGTCAACGAGAGTGTCAGACGGAGTTCACCAGATCAGTGTGACACAATCACGTGTGATACCATCTCTGTAGTCACTACCCCACTGGACTCGCAACTTCCAATCAGCTAACTACCATAACCAGGTTCACTTGTATCTTGTTTCTGTTACTTGAATATATATGTTATTCTATCAACCTTTTCGTGTTCTCCGTATCTTTCTTTTGTCAACATCACAACAGAATCACAAGTGGTCCCGGCGAATGAAAACTCTAAGTACAAACCTGCTATACTCCACTTAAAATTTAACTTGTGTCATATCTTGCTCGTGTAGAGAGGTTTGGTTTTATATATATATATATATATATATATATATATATATATATATATATATATATGAAGAAAAATTGATAACAAGGTAATCCAAGTAGAAGGAGAGCTTTATTGAGAAGCAAAGTCGACACTATAGCGCTTCGGTTCTAGTGAACTATCATCAAGACTTTAAGGGATGCTATTAGTGATATTAAATCAACGACAGTTGTTTAAAATGCAAAATACAAAAACCTAGGAAAATATTGTATAACAATAAAATGTTGGCCGTTAATTAGTGAATCAGCGTTAGTTGTTTTAAATTACGTCGTTTGAATTATTAGGAATATTGTATAGAATATATGTACTGTTTGTTTATCGTGAAATATTTCGAATCAAAAGGAAGAAAAGGAAATAATAAAGGAAAAAGAAAGCATAAAACTAAGATATATGTGGAATATATTAACAAAGGATGGAATATATTGTAGCTATATAAAATGGATTTGCTCAAGTAAGTAGAAATATTATTAGAACTAGGACGAGTATTTAGGGAATTTAAAAGTGAAATAGCAGCGGCTTCGAAACTTCGTCTTAGACTTTTATTATGAATGTGAATGAGCATCTTAGCAATCGAAGTTTTAATTAGATTGAGAAACGTGTAGAAATAATGCTTTGTTTAAGTTAACAATTCTTATGTCTCGTTTGGGTTCTTTCAAGCGACGTGAATGTTCCGTGATGCTTCACCAATATATCTAAGTTTACAATTCTTACAAGGGATACAATAAACCCTGGCGTTATATTGAATTGCATGAATGTGATGCTGCTGCTTCAATGAAAACTGCAGCAAGACGGCCAACAAAGCTTCCATCAGTCGGTGACTAGAGTCACCCAATGTTTCAATGGCAACTCATGATTTTCTCAAACTGAAAGAGCACCAGTAATAGTTTAGAATACTTTGTTGGATAATCGTCACATCATACAAATGCTAAATCGAGACACAACTGCATCGTATCATGTTAATTTAATGATTTTAGATTTGAATTTTTAACAATCAATATGGCACGGCATTACCCTGAACTTAAACGAGGAGAAAATCTCCTTGAAATTCAGGTGTGAAGTCAGTGTATAAAATATAATTCATGATTCGTTATTTTAGTGACTATAATTTGAATTGTATGACGAGATGATAACCTTATTGGAAAGATTAGATACTGTGTACGTTTTCAAGAATATAAACGATTTCAACTAACGAAGGTGCTAGAATAGAATTATCTATCAAATGATTGTAGAAAGAATCTACGGGTAATCGTGTGAAAATCAATGATTTGAACCTGCAATAAAGTAGAAAACCCAGAGTAGAGAATATATGAAATTATTTCTTTTTTATTAGAAGTATAAATCATCATTTGAGCCATTATACAAAACCAAATGAAATCCTTGCATAAAAATGATTTTTTGGTCGATGTAACTGATCTTACATATCAAATAGAAAAAAGTAAAACGGTATAAGTAGAGGAAAAATAGGAAGAACTTGCCGGAAAAAAGGAAATAAAGAAACGTGTGGAATATACATGTAACAATTCTAACCATTCTTATCTGTGCTTCTTGCAAGTGTATTGATTTGCCTTGCGAAGAGAGTAAAGAAATTGTAACTCCAAGAAAAAATCGAAACGAACCAAACATCAATACGATGTGGAATATCTACACATACGGGGGTCGTAAAAATGTTCATAGGGTGACCAATATACTCTCGTTTAATATGACTATGCATCTTTATTTTCCCCGATGGTGCCTTTGTTGTGCATACACTTCTTCCATTGGTGTTGCAATGATAAAAAAAAAAAAAATCATCAACAGCAGATGTGAAGTCACCATACGATGGCCCAGTCAGCTGGGGCTGCAGAATACACCCACTGCAGCTCTGCCGAGGAGTAAAATTCTCCCAACGAGTGTCCTGTTTATGACACTAATCAATCAAATGGTGGGAATGCGGAGTACCCTTTTATTACCATTGCTACCAGGTCCACTTTGGACTTGAGTGTAACACCTGATAGGGTCCTATCTATGGGTCAAATATTAATGAACTGTGTACAAATTCTAAACTGGAATCTTTGAAATGGAACTGTTTATATGTATAAAGTGGATTTGGTATTAAATATCCTAAAATGGTTGATATGCCATAAAACCAAACCAACCACGTCATCATATGGACCATTAACCCTATGACCTCTCAAGCAGAGGAATAACAAAGAGAGAGAGAGAGAATGAAAGAGAGAGAGAGAGAAAGAGAGGAACATAGAGAATCGAAATAGAAAAGAGTAAATAATCATATAAAAGAAATAATTAATAAGAGAGAGAGAGAGAGATAGAGAGAGAGAGAGAGCATTGAGAATCGAAATAGAAAACAGAAAAGAATTATATAAAAGAAATAATTAATGAGAGAGAGAGAGAGAGAGAGAGAGAGAGAGAGAGATTAATAAACGTACCCAAAGAAACAAATTAAAAACAAAGAAAAAGAGATGAGATAAAATAGACCATTGAGCAGAAAATAAAGAACAGACAGAAGAGAGAAATAACATGTCCTCGTTGTTCACACACTTCTTCCCTCGGTGTCCTATTGATAAAAAAAATCATCAACAGCAGAATTGATGCCATCTTATGACCCGTTATTCCTATGAACTTTTCAGCCCGATCACGTATATCGAAAGAGAAACTTAGTATTTGTAAATTTTAAAATTCAAAATTTAAATTGAAAATGAAAATTTGTTTGTAACCGAGCAACTTAATTCATGATGTGATAATGTCAGGACATCTGAATTAATAACTGGTGATTTTTCATTCTAGTTATAGCTCTGTTACGACTCTTTACTCTTTCCTAAGCTGAAGATTCCCAATGAAAAGAAGATTTGGAAACGTAGAAGACATTATAAGACATTCAACAAAGTAGGTCTACTACTTATCAAACATTTTTTTAAAGAATCATCGACAAAAGAAAAAGTAGTTGGAATAAATGTTTTCGATACGATGTGAATTCAACCATTCTTTTTTCTGGGTAAATATATTTAACCGTACCCTCCGCTACGACTGAAATTTTTTTTTTCAGAGTACAGCTGATTTGAATTGAGAGCTATCTATCCCCTAGACTTGTTTTCTTATCAAGGCTAAAGATCACAGCCTCTTCTACTATTTACATATAACTGTGGGCAAGAAGAGATAGGTTTATGCTTTTTCCAGGGGCATTTGCGCAGATAGAAAAACAAACAGTCTTGTTCAGGTTGAAACTCGAACCACTGATATTCTTTCCTACGACGATAACCGTTACGCTTAGTGCGCATCATTCTCTCCCGGTAAATCCATCTTCAATTTGGATACTTTTTCAATACCTCATACTGTCATCCTGAAGAATACGGAAGAGTTTTCTGGTCTAATAAGGAGACTTGCTATCACTTTATTCCACAGAATGGGCCACCATATATTGCTGGCATGAAACCCCAAGTAACAATAAGAGAATATTAAAAATGACAGTTAAAATATTACACTCCTATATTCATAATGCGACTGTCGCAAATACAAATAAGTCAATAATTATAAAAGAAATAAAACATAAGCGAAAGCAAGAAACACACCAAAAATAATAGACAATATTTGACATGGGGCGTAGGAGAAAATGGTGGACTTTAATTATGTGGCTCCTATTGTAGCAGAGAATGTGTTATAAAATTTTGAATTAGGCATCGATAAAATGATTTCGGCTTTTGGCATTTCTGTTGAAATTTGGAGAAATATTGAAGGGAAATCAGCGCTTTATTGAGTTAGATTAAATCGAAAATAATTGCTATCAATTATTCTGGAGCAAAAGCAGCAGATGAATTGAAAGAGTGTGCGGGTAGACCAGAGGCTATGGAGAAGTTAATAAATAAAATATATAAATAAATAAGACACAATGACATTTTTAAGAAAATGAAGGAAAATGTGGAAACACAATAAAAAATATATGGAAAAAGCTCTGTAGGAATAACGGATGAATAATCAGAAAAAGGGTGAATTAGAGAGACAGAGATGAATAAATTGTGTGAGTGTGTGAGTGAGTGTGTGTGTGTGAGAGAGAGAGAGAGAGATAGAGAAAGAGAGAGCGATAGAAAGAGAGAGAGAGAGAGAGTGATAGTGAGCGAGAGAGAAAGAGAGAGAGAGAGAGACGAGCATAAATAATCGAAGAGAAAAGAGTAAAGAATTTTTAAAATAAGATAAGGAATAAATACGAGAGAGTGAAAGAGAGAGAGAGAGAGAGAATTAGAGAGAGAGAGAGAGCAGAAGAAGAAGAGAATGAGCGCGAGAGAGAAATGCGAACAGAAATAATCGAAGAGAAAAGAATAAACAATTATAAAAAAAGATAATGAACAAATATGAGAGAGGGAAGAAGAAGAAGAAGAAGAAGAAGAAGAAGAAGAAGAAGAAGAAGAAGAAGAAGAAGAGAAAATAATTATAAAAAGAGACCATGCATAGGAATAAGAGAGAGTGAAAGAGAAAAAGAAAGAGAGAAAAAGAACACAGAGAATTAAAGTAAATGAAAACAGTAAAGAGTTATATAAAAAGAAATAATAAGAAAGAGAGAGAGAGAGAGAGAGAGAGAGAGAGGGAGAGATTTATAAATGTACACAAAGAAACAAATGAAAAAATTATAAAAAAATGAGATAAAATGGATTATTAAGCAGAAAATAAAGAACAGAGAGAAAAAGAGAAAAGAAACATGAAGCAGCAAAAGAAAAGCAGAGAGAGAGAGACAGAGAGAGAGAGAGAAAGAAGAAGAAGAAGAAGAAGAAGAAGAAGAAGAAGAAGAAGAAGAAGAAGAAGAAGAAGAAGAAGAAGATTTTGGAATGCATGATAGATATAGAAGAAACAAGTTGCAGGGAAAAATACGAGGAAGTGAATACTGAAAACAAGAGGAAAAGAAAGAAAGAGAAAGAGAACATTCGAGAAGAAGAAGAAGAAGAAGAAGAAGAAGAAGAAGAAGAAGAAGAAGAAGAAGAAGAAAACGTGAAATAAGGTTTATTTGAAGAAATTGGTGAAAAGAGTAAAAGAGTCGAGGTTAAGAAAAAGAAAAAGTTAACATTCAAAAAGAAGAAGAAGAAGAAGAAGAAGAAGAGGAAGAAAATAACATGAAATTTGAGAAAAGGATTAGCAGCAGCAGCAGCAGCAGAAGAAGAAGAAGAAGAAGAAGAAGAAGAAGAAGAAGAAGAAGAAGAAGAAGAACGGGAAAGATAAAGTAAAATGAAAAAGAAGCAAGTAAAAAGAATTAAACTGAGGGATGTAAATAAAGATATCCGATTGAAGTCCGGTTAGTCTTTTGGATGTAAACACACCTTCGTGGATTATTTGATACCAAATACATCCTTTTAGAGGAATAGTGGGGATACTGTTTAACCCATCGTGGGTGGGGGGATTAGGATATTCAGTCTTTTCCCGAGAGAAGCAATCCGAAAGTTCACGTAATAGCGCTTCTCCAGTTTGACTCACTAACTAGGAGGTCACAGTTCAGCATTTTAGCTACATGGACTATATCTAATAATAATAATAATAATAATAATAATAATAATAATGAGGAAAATGACGGTATACCAGTCGTAATTGGCTGACTCGCTACTGTCAATAAAGGATTGCTACAGGGACTAGAAGACTTGGAAATTAAAAAAAAAACAAGCGGAGACCATCTAAACTGCAGTATTGTTGAGATTACCAAAATACAAGGAAGAGTCCAGGAGACGTGAAAAGACTTCCTGTCACTTACACTTATGTGGAAAACTATCAGCTAACTCTGGTGTGAAAAACTCTCAAATGAGCGAAATAATAATAATGAAACGAAAAGAGTGGTAAGTTCTTAGACTTAGCCAAACAACAACAAAAAAAAACAAACTATGGAACACGAAGGTGATGATGGTAAAAAGTGTAAGCTTAGTAAAGAGGCTGGAAATTTTAGAATTCAGAGGACGAGCAAATGTCCAACCAGACAATAACATTATTAAGAAAATCCAGAATATTGAGAAGAGTCCTAGAGACCTGAGGAGACTTGCTGTCACTTAGATTCCAGTGAAAGACCACCTGCAAACGCTTGTGAAAAAAAAAAGAATCCAGAACAGATAACATTAATAAAAAGAGCTACTCCTCTCTTAGACTTGACTTTAAAAAAACATTGAATAATAAAGAGGAATTGATCAGACATCATGAGTAAAGACTCTAGTAGAAAAACATGTTATGTCACTGCCGATAGATAATAACACATCTGTCAAAAAAATATTATAAAATTAGCAAATACAAAAACCCGAACAGAGAAACTAAAAAAAATTGGCACCTTAAATTTACCCTCATGACAGTAATGCTAATAGTCCTGGGTATGATCAGAAAAGCATAGTTAAACACATTAAAAAGTTACGAAACAGTCCTATCGTATATAAAATACAAAAAAAAATTGCTCTTTCAAGAACTGCACTTCTCCCTTGGAGAGTACAATAAGTGTGACTGAAAAATATCACCCAAAAGAGACAGAAAAAGACTTGAATACACAGAATGCATGAAATAAAAACCTACCACCATCCTAAATCGTGTAAGAAAACGAAAATAAAACGGAATAATAATAATAATAATAATAATAATAATAATAATATAATAATAATAATCTAGGCCAGACAAACAGAACTTTTAATGGTCAACAAAAAAAAGGAGAACTTGAAGAATTGTGGATTGTGTTACTCTGGCTTACCACATGATAATATTGAAAGAAAACAAAAAGAAGGATATGTTCACCGACCTTGATAGGGAATTGAAAAAACTATGGAACATGAAAGTGATGATGATAGCAAATGTAGTTCGTACTCTTGGTACAGTCACCAAAGTATTAGTAAAATGACTAGAAGACAAGGAAATAAGAGGACGAGGTGAGACCATCCTCTGTACAACATTTTTGAGATCGGCCCGAATACTGAGAAGCAACCTGGAAAATTGAGGAAACTTGTCGCTTCAATTCTTGTGAAAAACTCTCAAGGAATAATAATAATAATAATAATAATAATAATAATAATGTGTAGGAGGTGCCCGTGGTGTAATGGTTATCGTCGTAGGAAATGGACACGGCAACCCGAGTTCAAAACCTGGACAAGACTGATTGCATTTCACATAGCACTAATACCCTTGGGAAAGGTATGAATCCAATTATCCTGCCTCTAGCTATGGGTAAAGAGTTGTGCAGACTGGGTTTTTCAGCCTTGGTGAGGCAACTAGTCTAGGAGAAGGAAAACTCTGAATTCAAACCAGTTAAACTCGGCTTAAAAATTGACCTTGTGTCATATCCTATCCGAGCAGAGGGGTTCGTAAATATGAATAATAATAATAATGTAAATCAAGTCTACACAATACCCATTACAACAACATGAATCTTAGCAATTAAAGAGAAAAAAAAAATAATAAGAATATATCAGGAGTTCAGAGACGACTACATTATCATCCTGAAGGAAACTAGACGAGAAAAATGTCAATTTAGTAAAAAACAAGATAAATTATTGAAATATACCCCGAAAGATATCACAAGACTGATTGAATTAATATACGCAGAAACAAAACTAGTTAGTGATAATACAAGCCAAGGTATCCGAACTGGAATACAAAACCCACATGGGAAATGAGGATAGAAGAAAAATCAAGAAGCTTCAAAAACATGCGAAATTACTGAAGAAGATAAAACACACAGAAACGCAACGAAATGAAAAGATCCCCAAAAGACAACAGCTGACGAGTCTGCAACACCACTAGTAGAAATAAATCAAAGGATTTTGCCGAAAGAACATTGACTCGAAAGATGCCGAGATAGGGTCAAACAATACAAATAGAACAGGACATTACATAGTAAGGAAAGAAAATTCTACAAACATTTTTTAGCAAGGGCGCAAAGACAATGAAACAAGATGTAAAAGGAAAAAAAAAAAAAGATTCTGGAGCAAAATATTGAAACAGAAAGACCATAACAGAAATGCTTAATGAATTAATAAGATGAAAAAAAAGAACTCTAAATTTATTAAATCACAGGGAAATATAATGTACCTTATGTACATAGAGAACAATAGGCTGCTAGCAAAATATGAAATATAATTGGAGATCCTGATACAACGGTAATGATGTATATTTATGATACTTAAATGGGATATCGTATTGAAAAATATGTCATGCTCATAATGAAAATTGAGTAAAGAGCAGCAATAGAAGGAATAGAACTATAAAATAAAGAAAGCATTAGAACTCTTGAAGAGAAGGAAAAATACAAGTGTTCCTGGAATATTAAATGCAGACAACATAAAACAATCTGAGGCGCCCGTGGTGTAATGGTTATCGTCGTGGGAAATGGACAAGGCAACACGAGTTCAAAACCTGGACAAGACTGATTGCATTTCAAATATCACTAATACCCTTGGGAAAGGTATGAATCCAATTATTCTCCCTTCAGCTATGGGTAAATAGTAGGGTGGACTATGTTCTTCAGCCTTGGTGAGGCAACTAGTCTAGGAGAAGGAAAACTCTGAATCCAAACCTGTTAAACTCCGCTTAAAGATTGACCTTGAGTCATATCCTGCCCGACCGGAGGGGTTGGTAAATATGATGAAACAATCTGAAATGAAGGTAAAAATAAGAAAAATATAACTCGAGAAGAAGGAAAAAGTTTTTGAAAACAAAGCTCCACGGCAGAAAACTCACAAACAACCTAGCAGTAAATCTAGTAAGATACTCTGGAACATTCTTAAAGTAGACAAGGAACGAACTGAGACACATAGATCAAAGGACAAGAAAATTGATGACAATGCGCAGATCTTTACATCCGAGAGAGGACATTGCCAGACTCTATGTGTCAAAAAAAGACGTAGGAAAAAAGCTTTGAAAATTACGTTAATGCATCAATGCAAGGACTCCCCAACAAGATTAAAAAAGCAAAAGAATGAAAGATTGATAACAGCAGATAATAACAGCATTCGCAAAATATATACAGACAGAAAAAAAAAGCAACCACCAAAAGGAGGAAAACGTAAAAGGAAGAAAATATTATAAACGTATGAAGATTAAAAGCAACAATCTTGCAAGATTGCACACGAGAAGACCAGGAAATAGCTAAGAAAGGGAACTCGTAAAAGAGAAACTGAATCTTTTCAAATATCAGCATAAAAAAACATTACTAGTACCAGTCATGTCAAAGCGAAATATGACGTAATAGAATATTTAGTTTAGATTATGTACAGAAAAAAGATGGAACGGTTAATCCCATACAAGGTGAATGTAGTAGACTAGCACAAAATGAATACAAAAGTAAGCACGACTGATTGGGGAATGTGATCCACAGGGAATCGTGCAAGAGATTATAATTTCAGTATACTACCAAATGGTATATGCACAAACCGGAATCCATCAACGTAAATGAGGCTAAAAAATTGTTCAGGAATTTTCAGATATAAACGGATTATCTAATTCTGACCAGAAGACTAGAGCTGGTGCTAATATTTAAAAAAAAAAAAGATATTCGCAATCTCTGTGTGTAGTTTCTTAAATTTTTGCACACAGTTATATGAAGCCTTCATCTGATTTCCCACCTCATAAGAGTGAATCCTCGCTATAAGATACCGTTAAGTTTCATACCTAGGAATTTAATCGAGGTATTTTCAACCCAGCCGATTGAAAGGCAAATAATGTGTAGGTCTAAAGGATTAACAAAAAAAAAACGTATAGCATTATCCCTTTCACAAAACACCCGCACAAAACACATTAGTTTCTGTTAAGGTGAAATACCTACTGAGATAGTGTTAGATATTTGTGATAGAGTATTTACTGCCATCTTCATCATTAAGATCAAGACGTTCTGATTGCACGGATTTCCTTCTCTCTCTCTCGCCATACATTTGTATCGGTCCTAGCATTTGACAGGTTCTCTTAGAGCCATCCGCTGAGAACTTATAAATTTAAGTTCTTGCAGGTCAGTCAACACTTGGATGCCCATAGGCAAATGTTACTTATGAGTTCATACTTACTTCCCTAGCAGTGCTCTGTATATCTTGCTCTTCGTAGTTGAAGGGTTTGTAAAATTTGAAGAAAATAGCGATACATCTGTTCTTTTGCATGGTACTGCTTCCAGGATTTCCTCAAAACAGCACATAACGTTCTTATATAGTTCCTTGGCTGCTTTTTTTTCAAGCGTTTGGATTGGATTTGTTTGGTTTTGTTTTACCTCAAACTTATATAAATAAAATCCATATTTGTAGAAAAAAACAGCAGTGATACTACTGAAGCCATAGCTCGGGGGAATAAGGTGGGGAGTCAAGTTGTTTCCAAGCGTATGAGTCTGAAAATGAATGCAATAAAGCGACTGAAGTTTGAACTGGTTTACTTTGAGTTGTCTGTCCAAAACTTTCGCTATACGCCCCGAGAACTCTCTTTTTTCCAGGGGTTTCATTCGAGTCCAAATGACAAAACAATGAATTATGACTAAAACGGCTACATCTTGCAAGAATTTTCGTTTCATTCTATCAAAGAGATCAGATTTTTATTTTGTCTTTAATCTGTCAATAACAGAACTTAAAATCACCTATTGCAACTAATAAGTTCTTTCACAAACAGCTTAAAGACTATGTTGTAATACGTGAGCACCGTTATTGAGGCGAAGGAAGGAACTATATGTAGCTTTATCAGAAAAAAAAGAAAAGCAGTCTCATTACTTTTGCGACCGACCTGACCTTATATATATATATATATATATATGAAATACTGTAATAGATTCTTCATCAAGAAAGTTTTCAGGCTGGTGTGAAAAGCTGCTGCGAATCCAAAGAATTGTATTAACAGCGTTTCCTTTTACTTTCTCATCCAACCCACCTGGAAATCTTTTCGGTTGTGGCAAAGTCAAACCAGATACTCTATTTTCTTTCTCTTTTCCCTTTTTTCGCCCCTGCGATCTGCCCAGTCGTGAACTCACTAGGTTTTAATGAACGTCAACCCATATAACGACCAAGCTGGTTTTCTTGACCTCTGGGCGCCGTTTCACGACGCACGAAGAGGTCGGAGACGGTGACGTTGAAAGAATGCTTGGGTATCGTCCATTAGCGTGTTTGCCGCCTCCACTTTGAGAATTCACAAAGGCAGAGAAATAGATAGCTAGATAAAGAGAGAGAGAGAGAGAGAGACAGACAGACAGACAGACAGAGACAGAGAGTGAGAAAGAGATAGAGAGTTGGAGAGACAGAGACTGAGAAGCACAAAGAGAAGAAGGCAATGGGTTGAGAAATTGAGAGACTATTTCGTTTACTTAAACTTGCTCTTGCTTCTGGGGTAGTCGGTCGCGAATATTACATTCCTGTTCCTCCGTGTGCCGCAATTACCGCCAGAATACGCTGATCGCTGGCGTATTGACACGACAGGTTCAAGAATATACTTTCGGTACACTTGTAAGCACTTAAATGGCGTGTGTTTCCCTGAAGCGTATCAAATTCGACTAAAAGGTGTTTCCTTAAGAAATTTACATGAACTGTCTTAAGAATTCCATGTTTACTCAGTTGTGAGAAATTAGATTTTAGAAGTATTTTGCTAGATAAAAACGTGCACTCTCAATACGCATATTTTCTAAGTTGATTATTATATTTTACCTATATTAGTTCTTTAGTGAGCTTAGTTTGGTTGTTTCGCAAGTATGGAAAACTTAGTAAAAACAAACTCATTATCCATAATCTGCAAACTATTAAACCACGGAAAGGAAGTATTTGCCTTTAATAATGCGGTTATGGTATTTCTACTTAAAAATTATCCTTACTGACCAAAACTATTCAGTTCAAGGTCTTATTATAATGGGTTTCAATGACTGATTGATTCATTTAAATGGCATGACATACCCTCTTGGGTTATTTTATGCCTACATGTTTAGCAATCACCTCCACTGAGGGTTCATGTTTTCATTTTCTGTCTCGTTGCCAATAAAGTTTTTTTTTCTTTTTTTCGCTTGGTCCTATCGAATACAAAAACATTTCTATCAGACCCATTTGTTGGACACGAAGAGATGCTACAATTTTGAATCAGAGTGAACATAGGAGTGAAGAGAGGAAGGCATATTCTATACTTTGTTGCTCTCCAGAACCGGAGCCTCACCATCATGTGTTGTGCATGATACCAGCAAGGGATACATTCAGGGCTTATCTAATTGCTAATGTTGACATTTCTGATTTAGTTTTCAAATGAATGGCATTTACTTGATTGTAGATTATTTCAATTGTTTAAAGGCATACCCACTCCTTATGGGTTATTTAATGCAAAATTTTATTCATTTTTAAATACTTAATTATAATCATAGCTAGTTTGAATATTCCGTTGCATTTTTTCGTTTTCTTTTTTTTCGGTAATTTTTTTTTAAAAGATTTATATCATTTGGTTTGGTTCGGTTCATTTTGGTTTTATGTCATATCAACCATTGTAGGTTATTTAATGCCAAATCCATTTTTATACATATAAATACTTCTATTTAAAACAATTCAATTTAGCTTAAGTACAGTTTTTGTTTACACACAATTAAATGTAAAAACAGTTCAATTTAAAAAAATTCAGCTTAGCATAAGTACGTAGTTTCAATGTCAAAACAGTTGTATTCCAAAGAATTCAGGTGAGCATTATTAAAATTTAAATGCCAAAGAGTTCTTTTTGACCCGTAGATAAGACCCTATCAACTGCTACCTTTACTTAGTAAATTAACAGCTTTCACCCAACTTAAACCTCACCTTGTAATGAGAGATGCAATAAAAATCAAATGTTAAACGAAGTACAGCTTATCTCAATTCAGAGTTTTTTCCTTCTCCAAGACAGTTTGCCATACCAATGCTAAAGAACCCGCTCTGTCCTACAATTTACTCATATCGTAGGGGGGATCAAATGAATCCATACCAATCCGAAGGAGATTAGGGTGAAGTAGCAGGTGGCCTTGTCAAAAATTAGGATACCAGATTTTGACTCCATTTACGGTGAGCGTACCTATAAAGTTTATACATAGCTAAGGGTGATGTCTATAAAGAAAGGTTTTCTCACTGAAAAACAAATGCATATTGCGCCCTGAATCTATTGCTGTTCCGCTAAATAATAAAACAGTCATTACTTTTGAAGCACTTGTTATACAAAGCAATACATGAACTTATACCAGAGATCCCCAATCTGTCAGCATCATGAATACAAGGTTTAAGTCAGGAGAGTCCAAAGCCTTGATCTTAAAAAGACAGAAAAAAACCAGCTTAATTCACTAGGTCACAATCATATTTTTTAATTAGACGTCAGATGATCTTTGCAATGTGAAAAAATGTATATGATATCAGGTTAAATTAAAATGTCACAAAAATCATATAAGATTAACTGTTCACAGCTGTACAGAAGGCAAACTATGCTCATTATTTATTGGGTGTAGGATATTAATTTAGGAAATGGTTCTGTTGGAATTACAAGTTTCTTAAAGAAAACAAAGATATAGTAGGGAAAAAAAGCTTGTATTTGAGATGTCCTGAACAACCAGATGTCCGAAGACTAATCATGTCTTAGATTAGGCAAAGTCAAACAATTTTTTAAATTAGGACATTATATGAGGATCGAACATATTCCTCAAACAAATACCGAGTTAACCATTACTACTCAGTGAGATGACCAATACTATGTGGATTATTTTTTTTACGCTATTGCCCTACGGCACTCCGTCTTTTACGATAAACTTTCTTGCTAAATCGAACCATACAAACCATCCTGTATCAAAGAGCATATCTCTATTATACTAAAGTTTCTCATCTTGTATGCCAGTTTTCAAAGATTAGCAAAAACAAAAAAAAATATCTTATATATACATATAAGATAAAACACTCAGTAATATAAGGTATGTATCAAGAGGAAAGTGGAGCAATCCAGAGAAAGGAGTAGTGCCCTCCCCTACACCTCGGTGTAAAAGCTATTGAAAAGGGAGACTTCTGGTTGTCCTCGACGACGGTCGCCAACATATACCTCGGTTGGTATGAAAAAAATATAGATGATTCAATTTATAAAAAAAAAAAATATTACACGTACTGATATCTGTGAAATATTTCAATGAGAAAACAGAAGACTAAAATCATTCGTACTACATGAAAATAACCAATCAGTACCGCAATGTCTAACCAAAAGAACAAGAATACTTAATATTTCTTGGTATAAAAAGCCTTGTTGCTTGGCAAATAGAATATGGCTTGTTTTCTTTTTATGCAATAATTTTCCTCTTTTTGGTGGCCGCTCTATCAATAAGACGTCTTTTGGGCCAACCCTCAGAATTAACCTGATGATCCAGCAAATGAAACCTAGATAAATCACTTCAGGCTCTTTAGGTATTATATATATATATATATATATATATATATATATATATATATATATATATATATATATATATATATATAATGCTGATACGGTATTCCTTATGACGATGGATAATTTAAAACCTAATATTCATAGTACGTGGTCTGTGTCCATTATCTGATAAATATGAACTGAACATATTTCTTTCGGGAGACAACTATTAAATGCTAATAATAGTGTATCCTCCTAATTTATTTTTAAATGCAAATGAATAATTGTTAGATGATGAGATTTAGAGCCAAAGATACAAGAGGGAAAAAAAGAAGTGTTATTTTGAAAGTAAATGATGGAAGGACATTCAAAAAGAAAGTTGAAATCAATAAAAAAAAATAAAGATGAAATAAAGTAAAAAGAAGAAATGAGCGTAAAGACGTACATTGCATATAAAAAGAAAATAAGTAAGGCATATATATATGAGTGAGAAAAATAGAAAGTAGAGAATCGCAAATTCAGAAATATGTATAAAGCCTACTTTAAATTAATTCAATATTAATCTTGTTACGCGACATTCTCTCTTTTTTTTTTTCATTCATTGTTTTTTTTTTTTTAATCTCCAGGCAAAAAGATAGCAATACCATTCAGCAAAAATTAATATTCATTCTAGTCGCATTGATATACATTAATTTTCTCACAAACGGTGACCCAACTGATTACTGCTTTATCTAGTAATGTGAAGGAATTATTCCGACGCCTGGTTTAGTTATTAGCTTTATTTTATGAAGAATTTTTACATTATTATATACGATCTTTGTAATTAGTATTTATTTCTTGATTAGGTGGGTGTTGCGAAAAAATACAGTGTAGACAGAAATACCAATGCACACACACACACACGCACACACACACACACACACACATATATATATATATATATATCACCGATTTCTAAATCGAAAGGAAAACATTACCATTAAAAAAGAAATATTTTGAGCAAAATCTAATATAACTTAATTTATAAGCTTACGTTTAAGTCTTGAAATTTTGTAGTTATATATATATATATATATATATATATATATATATATATATATATATATATATATATATATATATATATATCAATCCAGGGAAAGAAGTAGCGCCCTCCCTTACATCTCGGTGTAGCAGTTATTGAAAAGGGAGCCTTCTGGTCACCCTCGACATTTTACCTGAGGTTTAGTGTACACACATACACACACACACACACATATATATATATATATATATATATACAAGAATTTTTTAAAGTTTCGTTGTAGATGAGTTCGAATCTCACTGGATGCTTCTACACTTTCGCCCTTCTACTTCAACTAATCCAATCATCGAAAATATCGAAAGTTCCGCAATCTATTTATAAGTTGGTAATAAAATACTGGAAGGGATTCTTTTTTAATCATTTTTTTTTTCATCCATGTCCACCTTCTCTTTCTCGTGACGCATTATTAAATATAACAGAAAAATATTTGGTTTTAGCTTTGAACAGGAAATAGTCTTTCTTTTTCTTTTAACTTATATTTCCGGAGATCAAATTTGGTCAAGTGCATTTATCAATTCCCACTGGGCAAGTAAAGCTAGAAATATAATATTTTCTGTTTTTTTTTTCTTTCAGAACTAAGTATTTTTTTCTTTCTGCATTCCGTTGCCTACTTTGCCATATTTAGACGGTCGGGTGTGAATTAAGGAGATATAAAGGTTAAGGTGGTTCCATTCATGAGTAGTTATAGATAGTATTTCATTTTAGTCTATGGTGTGTATCTGTGAGTGTTAAGAAAAGTAAAATTAATAAGAACTGAAAGGATCTTTTTTAAGAAATAAATAATATACAGAGTCAAAACCGGAAAACGAAATGTATGTGAAAAGATTATTGATAGAAAAAAATATACATCAGAAAATAAGACCCATCTGGCAATACTTTACTAAAAAATGCGGAATGAAAATTAGAGGATTACTTTTTCTTAAATCACCGGATGTTGACTGAGTCAATGGGTTTTCCCTTTATTAGCTTAAGAAGTTTTGATAAATTACGGACGAAGGCAAATGAAAGGAAATAGAAATAAAAAGACTGTGTAACGCCAATCAGTGAAGTGGGAAGAAACTTCATCTTTCGAGACAGGAATGAATATTCTTGTTACCTACAAAATTCGCTTCGTCAGACACACAGATGACAGTACATATTGCTGGTAAGTGGTCACCCATTTAAGTTATGAAGTGGATTATTGCTGCTTGATTTCCGTGATCTAACAGGATTCGAACTTTCATCATGTGTTTTTTCTGCGTTTATTAAGCGTCGGGATGTGATACGCAGTGATATCAACCACAAGATATTATAGAGATTTTATAAAAAGATTTTGTATGTCAAAATGTTAAAGAGTAAGATTGGATAAATAAACGTTAAATGAAATCTAAATAATGATGCTACGTGCTCTTTTGAACAAATCTTATAAGCAGTACCTTACAAAACAGTAATTGTAAAGTAACTTACCTCCCATCTCACAAATCCATCCAATTAAGACAAGCAGAGTACTGATGGTGAAGTAAATACGAACACAAAAGCGATGTTCTCTGATGGGCTTTTTCATGTGGAGACACCAGTGTTGACCATCCAACAAAAACTTACATTAAGTTATTTTGTGCACACTCTGGATGCCATCTAGAGGACTTGCAAATATTAATGGCCGATTGGGATGAAGAGAGAGAGAGTGGGGGAGGCAGAGAGAGAGACATGAATCTGTTGTGACAATACGTCTTGGTGAGGATAATGATATCTATGGAATGGGTGAATTGGCCGAAGAAAGTTATATTTAAGAAAGGCTAGGTTATTTTGCTGAATAGCATACCCCACCTAATGGTTAATAAATGCTAAATGCTGTTTATATATATATATATATATATATATATAATTAGTGATTTAATAATTTGCAGGTAAATCTACCTTTAAACGAGTTCGAGCTCATTCCTTTACACGCAGGTAACTGGTTTCTCAAATGGTTCTATTTATCAAATATCCTTCTGTAAATCAAAAACCCTGCACACTGCTTCATGGTTTCAAAACTATAGATGAAATAAATATATAAACTAATAATATATTAATTATAATAATAATAATAGTAGATTTTAGGATACAAATTGATCCTTTAATCTCGGCTCGGCACGCTGACCTAGTGATATTCAACAACAAAAAGAAACAGAACCTACCGAACTGTGGACTTTGCCATCCCGGCTGACCCCAGGGTTAAACTGAAAGAAAGAAAAATAGCTATAAGTACGTAGACTTTGATAAAGAACTAAAATATATATAGGACTTAAAGTGACGGTGATACCAAGTGTGATAGGTGCGATCGGTAAAATCCCCAAAGGATTGGTACAGAAACTAGAAGACTCGGAAAGAAGAGGACGAGTGGAGACAATCCAAACTACAGCATTGTTGAGATCAACCAGGATGCTGAAAAGAGTCCTGGAGACTCAGACTCTAGTGAAAAGACATAAACTAGAGACTCGAGGAGACTTATTTTTTGATATTCAATCTCCAGTAAAAGATCATCAGCAAACGCTGATGTGAAAAACTCTCAGGGAGTAATATAATAATTATTATCATCATCATGTGGCGCCATCAGGACAGATATTTATGACCCTTTCTCGCCACACCTCCCTATTGTCCATTGCTTCCGGCAGGTTCAAGGCTACAGGCCGTATCGGCACAGAGCTTCTGTATGTAGGTTCGAGCTGTACGCCCTGCCTTTACTCGTCCATGTGAAGGGGCCTACAGGAGTACATCACTTATGAGCTCGTCCCTACTTCTGTAGCAGTGTCATGCATGTCTGGTTCGTCTAATTTTGACAGTTTTCGTGATGGGTGGTAGGAAGCCGTACACCTGCTTCTTTGTAGGTTGCTGTAATGATAATAGTTAAAAAAAAGCTTTAAAAAAGAGAAAAATCTAAAGAACATAAAAGTGACGGTGATACCAGCTGTAATTGGTGTGCTTACAACAATTCCAAGATTTCTAAAGGGACTGTAAGACTTGAAAATAAGAGGATAAGGGGAAACCATCTAAACTACCAAATTGTTGAGATCGGACAGAATATTGAGAAGAGAACTTGGGACTTGAGGAGACTTGCTGTCATTCAGACCCCTGTTAAAAAAGCATCTGCTATTACCACTGTGAAAAACTGTCTACAGAATATAAAAGTAATAATAATAATAATAATAATAATATCGGGAAAAAAATGGAATACATGTATTTGACCCATAGATGGGATCCTTACGTAATCAACCACTCCAGGTCACAGTAGACCTGAGAGTAATGGTAATGAAAGAGTTCTCCTCATTCCCCAAGTTCCAAAACTGAAGATTCATCATCAGATGAAGTTTAATGTCGCACTCAACTCACTAAACAGTTTCGAGTATTGCTATTTAAACGTATAATTCTATTCAACTTGAATCATTTATTTGCAGACAGTTAAATGGTTTGAAGTATTATTAACACTAATATTTCTATTTGATATTAATTATTTGTTTGTACGCCAAGTTATTGCTTTCAAGAATAATAAATCATTGATTATTTCTAACGGATACTACCACTCCGGCGCAGAGTGGGCTACAATTCCCGAAGAAAGAGCGAACTATTTACGAAAAGAATGATGTGTAGGATTGGAGACATGCTCAACGTGTAAGATTTTCATTTTATAGGTTATCTGTTTTCACACATACATACTCATATTGAGGTATATATATATATATATATATATATATATAAATCATCATCATGTCTTGCCGCTAGCACGGATATCCCAGACTCTCCCTCGACATTCGTCTCTGTCGGCAGGTCCTCTAAGCTACATCCTATATCTGTACAGAGCGGGTGTAGATATGTTCTAGCCGGTCATCCAACACCTGCTTGTCCGTGTGAAGAGGTTCACATGAGAACATCTCTAACGGATCAATAAACATTGTCGGTTTCAGAGTAGTATATGTTCAATTGGAATCCTAGTTGTAGGCAAAAGTAATTTTAAAAAGTGGGAGTGGAAGGGTGACGAAAAATCGACTCTATCCCAAGTTGGACATAGTATATATATTTATATGTAAAAAGAAGAGAAGGTTCAGACATGTTCAGTGAAATTCTAAGTCAAAGCGAGCATAAGAGAAATGATCCCCCGTACACATGTAACTGTTTCTATGATATTTTAAACACCACTTCTCCCTACGTTAGAGATTAGTATTTTACTGAATTAAATTTTGACAACAAAAACTCGATTTATTTACAAAAGACGTATGACAAACTTTGAAATGAATACAACATATACAATCGAGTACCATAGAAAGAATTACTTGGTAGGGCCTTAAAAGGAAACCAAGAAGTACCTAGCAGGATTTTAACTAAGCTAAAACTTTGGTAATGTTCAGAGGAGAGAAAGAGGGGGAAAGAAAAAAGAAACAGGTGAAGAAGATAAAGTAAAGAGAAAGAAAAAAGATATTTTAATGTCGGAAGCCATAGGGAGCAGCATGGTGGAGGTGAAGCACAGGGAATAAACCATCGGTACCCATTGGGTCAACGGCGCACTTTACTTGATGCTGGGTAGACCAACCACACAGGTCAACGTCCAGGATGATATAGTTCAGTCAGGAAACTGCTACGACACAGCTTTAAGAGTAGCGTCTATTAATTATACGCCCATTGAAAGATTACTATGACTCTCACTCAAACTTCATATATATATATATATATATATATATATGTATATATATATATATATATATATTGTTTTAATGTCAAGCTTCCTAGCATAACACTTTCAAGGAGGTGACCTGGAAATTCCAGATCCTGGTCAGGGTTGCTGTCAGAGCAGATATGCATCTAAGATTATTTTTGAATATATATATATATATATATATATATATGTGTGTGTGTGTGTGTGTGTGTGTGTGTGTAACTGTTTAAAATATTCATGAATTTATTTCTGTTTTTTGTTGAATATTTTAGATACAGTAATCTTTCTTTTTAAACCATTGGCAAGAATTTTCCGGGGTTTATGTCTCCTTGCATAGTAAAAGGGTTTTGAGAGCAAGGCAATCACAAGATTGTCAATGTTTTCGATCCTCACAATGTGTTCCATGCAGCTGATTTGAGGTCAAATTTGCTTAGTTAATGACCAAGTATATATCAGTTCTTTGAAACGCGAATCTTTTCGTCGGGGCAGAAACCATTAACCAGCAACATAATTTGGCAACCTCTCAGTGTCATTTTAAAGAAAACTGTTGTTAATTCTTTAATACGACAAGATGGCGTTGGCTACTGCAGAACCAATTGGTGAATCACTTTATTTATATGGTCATTATCGTAACTTCACTACAATTTCCAGACATTGCCAAAACCAGAAACATTAATTGCTCTTTAACAGCTTCTTTCGATATACCTCTTATTTCTCTTTTTATTCGTTGTTTTCTTTTTCCTTTTATTTCCTATTAATTATGTTTATTCTCTTTCACTTTCTTCATTTTCTTTTACTTCTTATTTCAAGTCATTTTTTAAAATTTTCCTTCAATCAATCCTTATTTCTTTTTCATCATTTTTTTCACTTGTGTCTTTCTTTTTATTTGTTTGTTTGTTTGTTTCTTTCTTTCTTTCTTTCTTTCTTTGTCCAAGTTTATCTCTTTCTTTCTCTGATTCTCTTTCTTTTTCTTCTCTCTTTCTTTCTTTGCTTTATCTTTTCGTTTCATTTTTTATTCTTTTATTCTTTCTTGATATTTCCTTGTTTTCCCTTTTTTGTGATTTCTCTTTCTATTTTTCCCTTTCTTTCTATTTTCCCTTTCATGTTTCTTTTTTTCTTGATTCGTCAATTTTTTCCCTTTCTTCTTTCTTTCATTTTTTCTTTCTATGATGCCCCTATCTCTTTCTCTCTTTCTCTTTTCTTTCTTTCTTTCTTTATATTTTCCTTTATTCTTTTTTTCTTCCCGTGATTCATTTTTTTTTCTTTCAATCTTCTTTTTTCTTTCTTTTTCTTTCTTTCTCTGATTCCACTATCTTTTTTCTTTTTTTTCTTTCTATTTTTCTTCCTTTCTATTTTCCTTTTCTTTCTTTCTTTTTTCTTTGATTCTTTAATCTACCCTTTCACTTTCTCTTTCTTTTTTTTGTCTTTTTTGGGGGAATTCTTGGATTTATTTTTTTATTTTTCATCGTTTCTGTTTTAATATTTCTATCGTCATTAATATTATTTTTTGTACTTATCTCTCTTTTCTTTTTTTTTTTGTTTTATAACGCTTGTTTCTTTTCTTTTCTATTTTCATTGTACTTCCTTTCTATATTTTCTTTAGTCACATCCGACATTTTCTTTCCAAATTTTCTTCAACCTCTCTCTCTCTTAAATGCTTTCTCTTCCTTATGTACTTATATTTATCTATCTCTTATCTCTGATCTTCTTTACTTTTCTCTCTTTCCGTCATTTTCTCTCTTTCCGTCATTTCATCTATTTCCGTCATTTTCTCTCTTTCCTTTGTGTCTGACAATCCTATATAATTTGTTCTTTTCTTAACGTTTTTCCTTTAAGTCCTCTTTTTCTTTCTTTATTTTTTTGCTTCTTTTATCTCTCCCTACCGGTTATTATTGTTCATCTTTATGTCTCTCTCTCTCTTTTATTAAAACATTTTACTCTTATACACCCCTTTCTTTCTTTCTTTCTTTCTTTCTTTCTTTCTTTCTTCGCTGTTCCTGGTCATTCTCGCTTCCCTTTTTTTTGTTCTATTTCTTTCTCTTTATTGTATTTATTTATAATCATTCGTTCTCTATCAGTTTATTTTACTATCTTTTCTTTTTTCATGGATTTTCTCTTGCGTTTCTTATATACAGCTTTGCAGTGTGATGTTCCCTTATTTGTTAATGGATAATGGTAATTTTTTTCTCCAGTTGCCTTTTCTTTTTCATGTTATATCAACCTACTTATTTTCTGTTTTTCTCTGAGAATTTTTTCTATTTATAGCTCTTCTTTCTTTCTTTCTTTCTTATTAAATCAAATAGTTCTTTATTCAATTTAGTGTTTCTTTCTTTCTTTCTTTCTTTATAAAATCGTTCTTTATTAAGGTCAGTGCTTTTTTCTTTCCCTCTTTCTTTCTTTCTTTCTTTCTTTCTTTCTTTCTTTTGTATTGTCTTCTTTTTTTTTGTGCTGGTTAAATTTAATCTTTCTTTTCTTCTCTTTTTTTATTTCTTTTTTCTTTTGTTTCCTTCTTCTTTGTCGTTTAGTTTTTTTCTTCAGTTTTCTTTCTGTTTAATTTATATTTTTCTTGCTTTGTTTGTTAATTTGTTTCTTTCTGTCTTACTTTCTATTTTATTGCTTTCTCTTTCTGTCTCCTCTTCTTTTTAAAATTATAGTTTGTCTTCTATTTCTCCATCTTTTTATCATTTCCTTTTTCTTTCTTTCTTTCTTTGACATTCAATCCACCCGAAACTGACCGTCTGATCACGACTGTCTTTCAATTAATCAAACTCCTCTAAGAGAAAAATGCAAGTCTACCTCCAACCTTTCATCAGAATCAATCAAGTCGGTGACGTAAGACAGTCTCCACAGAGTAGGGTTGTGAACAATCTGAAACGCTTGGAATCGTCCATCTGAAGTGAACACATGTAAAAGACGACAGTAATTGTCTGAGAGTAACCTAAAGAGTGAGGGTTGCTCATTGCGCATGCGCAAACGGGCTTCCGGTAGAGTCGAGCGGGTCAAGCCGAAAGTAATAAGCCTCCTCCTGCTTACACGACAATTAATCTCGGTAGCGGCCACGCGTGGATAATTGCAAGAATTTAATCACCTCGGCCACTCGATGGCGATGTTGAATGTCACGTCCCGTTTAGTGCTCTAAAAACCGGCAAAAATGGTCACGTCACAGACGAGGGAAACTTCCAAGAAGGACGAGTAACGAGAAGATGGCGAATATATTCCCGAGGAGAAAATAGCGTGTTGTGCATTAACTTTTTGCTTTTCATGATTAAGACATTGGTGTTGGTGGAATTCTTCTTCTTCTTCTTCTTCTTCTTCTTCTTCTTCTTCTTATTATTATTATTATTATTATTATTATTATTATTATTATTATTATTATTATTATTATTATTATTCACTCATTAGAGCTTATCACATCAGCGTTAGCCGATGGATTTTTGCTGGAGTCTGAGTGACAGCAAGTATCCCCAAGTCTCCAGGACTCTTCTCAGTATTCTGGCCGTTCTCAATAATGCTGTCATTTGGATGGTCTCCCCCCGTCCGCCACCTTTCAACTCCTCCAGTCCTTTTAGTAATTCTTTAGTTATTGTTCCAAACGCACAATTTACAATTGGTATAATTCTTTCAGTTTTATTCTATGGTCAGCCGGGACAACAAAGTCGACTATTTTGTAAGTTCTCTTTTTCTTTTTCTTTTTTTTTTGTTGATTATTATTAAGTCTGGTCTTCTGGCCGAGATAAGTGATCCGTGTGTATCGAGTTTCTTAATATATCCTCAAATCTGACGCAAAGGATAAAAAGGACCGTAAATGGGCACCAAATAATGTTTCAGGTAGCCTGTTATACTGTGCCTTGTGTAATTTAAATCCTAGTCAGTAAACTTATAAGATTTTATACTATTTAGTATAAAAGCGTATATCTTAGTATAAAGACTAATGGACACTGTGAAAGTTATTGGTGTTTATACATGTCGAAATTTTTCAAGTGTATATATTAATTAATAATGCCTACGTCCCAGGCAACGAGTTTAAGATTTTAACTTTATGTACTATTATTATATTTTTTTTCTATAAAACGATTGCTTTATTGAGTAGACAAGATATCAAAACAAAATCATTTTCTTTTCTTTTCAGAGATAGACTACATGTTACCCTTCTAATTATCTTATAATGTTGTTGGATAATTGGTTCTTGTTTAAAAGCAAAACAAATCCCGTCATACATATATAAGGGTGTAATGATTATCCCCGTTAGAAATGGTCACAACGACACGAGTTTAAATCCTGCACGAAGTTGATTGCATTTCACAAAGCACTTTTACCCTTGGGAAAGGTATGAATCCAATTATTTTCCCTCCAGCTATGGGTAAATAGTAGGATAGACTAGGTTCTTCAGCCTTGTTTAGGCAACTAGTCTAGAAGAAGGAAAACTCTGGATTCAAACCTGTTAAAGTCCGCAAAATAATTGACCTTGTGTCACATCATGCCGGTGCAGAGTGGTTGGTAAACACGCACACACACAAATACACACACACACACACACACACACATACATATATATATATATATATATATATATATATATATATATATATAATTTGTAAGAAAATGATTTGTTCCTAACTTTGTTTCTAAAGACGTTGCTGAAGATCAGTTGTTTGTGCACAGGTAAACGTTTACAAGTATTGTTATCAAACATCATGAAATATATTTGATGTCATTCATTTGTTTGCACACAGTTAAATTGTTTCAAATAATACTATTTGATTTTTATAATTATCTCTCTCTCTCACTCTCTCTCTCTCTCTCTCTCTCTCTCTCTTTATATATATATATATATATATATATATATATATCTTGTATTCTTATGAAAATAAACAATTAGAAAACAGCTTAAGATTTAAGATAAATAAAATAATGATATTTAGTAAATGATTGAACACTTCTGTTTGACATATGCATCATGTCCTAACGGTTACTACCCACCCGGATCAGGGTAGACCTGACAATTTTACGGACAGAGAGGAGTATTTCACATCTAATCTAACAGGTTGGAGGTTCATCATTCGAAGAAGTTTATTGTCATAGTGACCACACTTACTTGTGTGAGGTCTTAAATCTTTGCTGAGATAGAGTCAGCGCATTCTACAATTCCAGAGACTTGAAATAAATTTACAATTAGATTGAGTTAAAATTTTCTGTATTTTTTGACAAAAAACATGCCCAGGTATATTCTTGATACAATATAACCATACAAAATCTTTTTAAAAAAAGATTACCAGAATCTATAATTGTTTACAAAGGATTTATTCCTTGAGTGATTTTCACATCAGCGTTAGCTGATGGTCTTTCACGGGAGTTTGAGTGACAGCAAGTTTCCTCAAGTTTCCTGGACTCTTCGCAGTATTCTGGCCGTTCATTATTATTCCTTGTAAGTTCTTTACCCCAGCGTTAGATAATGATATTTACTGGAGTCTGGGTGACATCAAATATCTCCTAAAATTTCCGTGTGGTTAAATTTTAATCTTTTGCTCTGGTCATACTCTATCAACTTTTCCTACACAGTTGTGTCTTGTCTAAAACTCGTTTTGTTCCAGTTTTCTTTATTTGCTTAATATGCGATTTACTGTTTCCTCTATCTCCACATGTAAACAAAAGAACTCTATTTATACTAAACTGATTTTTTTTTGTAATAGACCTGTTTATATGTATTTTGGATATGTATATGTGTATGGATTTGGTATAAATAACCTACAATGGTTGATGTACAATAAAACCAAACCAAACAAAACCAAACCACACTAATATACTCTTTTTTTTTTAAATTCAAGGCTAAGGCTCAATACTTTCTGGTCAGACCTTACAGATCTCCCCAAAAGAAAAACGTCCGTACAGACGGAAAGAAGAATTGCTCCAGCTGTTCATCCATGGCTACATATTCGGTCAGAAGTGTATTCTATACTAGAGGTTATCATATTTACCCAACCCCTACGCTCGGGCAGGATATGACACAAGGTCGATTTTTTAAGCGGAGTTTAACAGGTTTGAATTCAGAGTTTTACTTCTCCTAGACTAGTTGCCTCACCAAGGCTGAAGAACACAGTCTGCCCTACTATTTACCCAACCCCTCCGCTCGGGCAGGATATGACACGAAGTCGATTTTTAAGCGGAGTTTAACAGGTTTAAATTCAGAGTTTTCCTTCTCCAAGACTAGTTGTCCTCAACAAGGCTGAAGAACACAGTCTGCCCTACTATTTACCCAACCCCTCCGCTCGGGCAGGATATGACTCAAGGTCGATTTTTAAGCGGAGTTTAACAGGATTGAATTCAGAGTTTTCCTTCTCCTAGACTAGTTGCCTCACCAAGGCTGAAGAACACAGTCTGCCCTACTATTTACCCAACCCCTCCGCTCGGGCAGGATATGACACAAAGTCGATTTTTAAGCGGAGTTTAACAGGTTTGAATTCAGAGTTTTCCTTCTCCTAGACTAGTTGCCTCACCAAGGCTGAAGAACACAGTCTGCCCTACTATTTACCCATAGCTGGAGGGAAAATAATAGGATTCATACTTTTCCCAAAGGTATTAGTGATATGTGAAATGCAATCAGTCTCGTCCAAGATTTGAACTCGTGTCGCAATGTCCATTTCCTACGACGATAACCATTACACAACGAGCACCTACCACAGGTTATAGTAAGCAGGGTTTCATTCATAATGTAGCCAAATACTATTCTCATGTGCTCACTAATTCAACATGAGGTAGTATCTTATAGATAGTCATGATATCGATCTCAGTTTAAGAGATTGCTGTAAATGTAGTAAAGCAAAATGATAGCCTCTCTTTTTCTGATTACTGATCAGATTCACTTGGTAACAGGAAAAAAAAGCATGACTGAAATGAAAAGTGCGAAAGAGATTGTAATAAAGTAGAAGAGAAAAGAAAAAGCTAGGAAAATGAAAAAGAAAAAAAATAGAGGAAAATTGAATGGAAATTTAGAAAGAAAGAGAAAAAAAGAAAAATGAAAAAGTTATGTTGGAATAAAGATAAGGAAGGGTTTAAATGAAGTGTGGAAGATCCACGAAAGAAAGAAAGAAAAAAGGACAAAGAAACTCGCAGTGAAAAAAATTATAAAAAGAAAGTAAAGAGAAATCCTTTTCCATTTACTTTTTATACTTTTTCTATTCCAATTTCTAAAACTAACAGAAATGAGGAATCAAAGAAAGAAAGAAAAATAAGAAACTCAAATGAAGGAAAGTATAGAAAAAAGAAAGTATGACAAAGAAATAAAACGAAAACCGAATTTGAATGAATAAAGCAAAAATATAGAGAAAAGTATTTAAAAAAAACTAATAAAGAAAGGAAGAAAAAACATTAAAAAAAGAAAATTAGAAAAAATATTAAAGTAAGATGAAAGGCTAAAATAAAATATTGAAAGGGAGAAAAGAATGCTTAAATTCAACCACCCTAAGAATACAGCGAAGATATAACAATATGTTATAATACAGTAGCATATATACTCGACAATTATTTACAAAGATGGAGGGAATTCGTCTGAACGCTAAACACACACAGACACACAGATATATATATATATATATATATATATATATATATATATATATATATATATATATATTCATTGTTACTCTTACCTATATATATATATATATATATATATATATATATATATATATATATATATATATATAGGTAAGAGTAACAATAAATCTGCTCATTTTTAATTACACATAGAATTTTTTCATTTTCATTTTTTCAGTATGATCATTGTCAATGAATTTAATTCAGAAGTAAAAATTCAAATAATATAGATCGAATATCACATAAAATCCTGTGATTAATATTTAACTCATAAATATGTGACAAGGTACTTGCATTTCTATCCATTTTCTCTTATATATATATATATATATATATATATATATATATATATGTATATATATATATATATATATATATATATATATATATATATAATCTCTCACCATTGTCTGCTCCTTCTCCCCAATTCCCCATTTTTATTCATTTCGATAATGGCTCTGATGAGTGAGATATGAAAATGTTAGCAAGCCTTTTTATTTTTAATTTTAGATTTCCAACATGATTAATAAATATGGCATTTTTATTGGTATCATTAAATTTTGTACGACTAATAAAACCTTAAAATTACACTTATATATATATATATATATATATATATATATATATATATATATGTTTGCGGCTCTAGTGTATATATATATATATATATATATATATATATATATATATATATATATATATTTCAAACAGTAATGTCTTGAAATCACGACATAAAGTTGGAACATAATGTATGTATTCGCCCAACCTTTCCACCAAGAGCGGGATGTGACACAAGGTCAATTTTTATACCTAGATTAGTAGGTTTGAATTCAGTTTTTCTTCTGCAAAACTGGTGGCCATAACAAGGGTAAAGGGACAAGTCTATTCTGCTATTTACCTATTAGTCGAGGGAGTGTTTTTTATGTATACCTTTACCAAGAATATCAGTAATAATTAAAAGGCAAACAGCCTTGTACAAGATTTAAACTTGGGTCACTGTGTTCATTTCCGACGATGGTAATCATTACAATACGAGGATGTCCATGTATATTTATACAGGGTGCGGTAGCAAAATTAGGAATCATCATCATCATGTTGTGCCACCATCACGGATATCCTGGACCCTCTCTTGCCACTTCTCCCTATCGTTCATCGCCTCTGGTCTTCAGGGCTACTTCCTGTATCCTCACAGAGCTGCTGTATGTATGTTCGAGCTGGTCGTCCTGATTTTGCTCGGCCATAGGTGGGAGTTCATAGGAGAACATCACTTATGAGCTCGTCCCTGCTTCTCCAGCAGTGTTCTGCTCGTCTGGTTCGTCTGACTTGGATAGTTTTCGTGATGGGAGGTAGGTGGCCGTATAGTTGGTGTTTTGTGGGGGTGTTGCCTCCAGGACTTGTTCAATATTGCTCGACGCATTCTTGTGTAATTGCCGTCTAACTTATTCTCCAGCCGTTTTGTTAGCGTCCAAGTTGTGCATCCATATTGCAGTATCAACACGACCGCTGCTTGGAAGAAACTGCGTTTCATTTCATCGGCCAGGTCTGGCTGCCATATGATCGATAGCTTATCGATAGCTGTCCATGCCTTCGTTAGCCGTGTGTCGATGTCTTTTTCGGTTGATGAGACACTGCTTCCTAGGTAGGTGAACTTGTCTACCAGTTTCAGAGAGGTTCCGTCTAGTAAGGAAATGTCGCCCGTTTGATTAAAGCTCATATATTCAGTTTTGTGTGCATTGACATGGAGGCCGATGCCTGTGGTGGCTTGTTCCAAACTATGTAGTTGGTTTGGTGTATTTGCCAGAATCGCTATGTCATCGGCGTAATCGGCGTCGGTAATTGTTTTTGCTGGGTACCTTCTGCTTCTTTTCTTTGTCAGCTCGAAGCCGTTTTCTTTGACTTTATCAATCGATTTTCTAATATTCTAGCATAATAATGAAAGATTCTATAATAAAACAAGATTGGGCACCTCAGCTGGTGTACTGATAAGCCAGCTCG
>CAUZXS010001419.1:87500-113653 GCA_963585895.1 Sepioteuthis lessoniana | reverse complement strand
TGCGTTAACAGCCCATCACCATAATGGTTAGAGTGTTCACTAACGGGCTGGGAGACCGAGGTTCTATCCCACTTCGAGTCAAACCAAAGGCTCAAAAAATGTTACTTGATGCCACCTTGCTCGACACTCAGCATTATAAGGTACGGATCATGGGTAAGTGGAGCAATCCAAGGAATGGAGTAGCGCCCTCACCTCTATCTCGGTGTGGCAGCTATTGAAAAGGGGGCCATCTGGTTGCCCTCGACTACATTCGGCTAACTTGCTTATATATATGATTTATATTTCAACTTTAAATCGATTTGTTTATATATATATATATACGTATGTATGTGCATGCATTTTTGCTATTTACGTGTGCGTCTGTGTGTCTCAGTATGCGCGTGTGTCCATGTGTATGTGTCTGTCTGTGTGTGTGTCTGTGTGCAAGTGAATGTTTTGATTTTAAAATGACCAGTATGATTTATCCGGTGATGACACATTTTATCTCAAATTTCTCCCTCTCACTCACTCACTCTCTCTCACTCACTCTCTTTCTCTCTCTTTCTGCATACGTACACACACACATACACACACACATACACACACACACACACACACACACATATATATATATATATATATATATATATATATCAGTTTGTTCATATTTATATATACATAAATACATATATATATCAGTTTGTTCATATATGTCTATTTCAATCTCTCTCTCTCTCTCTCTCTTTCTCTCTCTGTGTATACACACACACACACACACATACATACACAGATAGATAGATAGATAGATCAGTTTGTTCATATATATCTATTTCAATCTGTTCATATATCACGTTTTCTCTTTTGATCTCATTTTTCATACCTCTATTTTTCTTTCTCTTTCTCTTTCTCTCTCTTTTTCTTCTGTCTCATATTTTACCCTCCCTTTCTCTCTCTTTCTCTCTTTCTCTCTCTCACCATCTCTCTCTCTTTCTTCTGTCTCATATTTACCCCCTCTCTCTCTCTTCTCTCTCTCTTTCTCTTTCCCTCTCTCCCTCTCTCTCTATCACTCTCTCTCTCTCTCTCCTCACTCTCTCTCTCTCTCTGAATTCATTACAGTTACCTAACGGCGCAAATTTGACAACTTCAAATCTCAAACAAGAAATTTTTTTTCTTCCACACGGACGTATCGAATAGGAATTTTTTTAAAAACAGATTTATTTGACCTATAGATTGGATTCTAACCTTGTAATTACTATCGATTTGCATCAGATTATATGAAATAGATGGAATTGTAGGATAGATTAAAGAGTCAATAATCCCTCTTTTTCCCAGGGATCCAGATCACTGTCACTCGACCCCTGCGTGTAACCGTTAAGTTCTTATAACATTTATTTTCGCTCGTTTCATGTATTAAATAGGATATCTAGTATACTATTTATGCCAAAACAATAACAGAAACAGTCACATGTACTCGTAATCCTCTGTGGACAACACAATAACAGTATATAAACATCATTTCTATTCGTAATCTGCCTAGATTACGTACCACGAACGTTAATAGATTTAATGAAAGTAAACTGTATCACGCTAAAAATGGCTAGAAGCAGACAATATCCCACAGAAACTATCACGGATGCAAATTACGTAGATGATCTAGCGATTCTCACAAAAACACCAGCGTTAGTCGAATCCCTGCTGCATAGAATGGAGCGAGCAGCAAGAGGCATTAACGTATACTTGAACTCAGATAAAACAGAGGTCATGTATTTTAATCAAAACGGTACCATCTACACATTAAATGACAAGACACAGAAATTAGTAGACTATTTCACATATCTCGGTAGCAATATCTCATCCACTGAAAGGGATTTCAAAATACCTATTGAAAAAGTATGAAATGCTATCGACAGGTTGTCGACCACATTGAAATATAATCACTGATAAAATAAAAAAGGAATTCTTCCAAGCTGTAGCCATGTCACTACTATTGTATGGTTGCTTCATCTGGATTTAACGAAGCGATTAGAGAAAAAGCTAAATGGGAACTATACAAGGATGATGTGTGATTTTTGAAAAAAATCCTGGAAACTGTACCCAACAAAATAGCACCAGTACGGTCATATGACTCTCTTTTCACAAACCATCCAAGTAACACGCACAAAACATGCTGGGCACTACTAGAGAAACAAGGACGAACTCATAAGCAAGGTTCTTCTTTGTACCTCAACACAAGGACACAGTGTTTACCGACTAGTAAAAATTCATCAGCTTCAAGAAGACAAAAGATACCATTTAAAAGATCTACCAAGTGTGATAGTCAATAGGGACTGATAATGCGTGAAAACCAAGAGAATTCGTGCAATCAGTATGACAATGATATGTATATACTACTCGAGTAAAAATCATAGAATTAGCACACTTAGAGAATGTTCGCGTTTTTTATTTAGCAGTAAATAAACTAATAATAGATAAGACCCAAAACATTTTATTTAAAAGCTGAACCATTTGTCTTCATTAAATTTACCTTAAACAAACTAAATTACTTGAATTAATGTTTTTTTTTTCAAACTATGCAAAGGAAAATATTATGGAATAATCCAATGTTGAGGAAAATACTTTGGAATGATCTTGCAATTTGCATTACCAAACCCAACAGAAGCCCAGACGTTGTATATATTTTTCTTATGAATACATGACTACAATAAAGTTTATTTCATAAATAAGGTACAATATGAAATCAACAATTAGTTATTTACCACCGGGCGCCTCGGGTGGTGTAATGGTTAGCAAGCTAGACGAGCACTCCTTCACAGGTGAGTTCGAGTCTCATTGGGTGTCCCATTCATACGGCCTTGTGCCATATCTAAGTACAAAGCTTATTAAATTACTACAAGTTATTTACCACCTTTTTCTTTCTTTAACACAAGGTAGGTCATATGAGGCATCCAGTGAGAATCGAACGCACTTTTCAACGTTCTGATAAACGAACTTGCAACCCATTACATAACCGCAATAACTAATAATAAAACTGAACAATATTGCAATAAAAGTCATGTAACTCAGAGCAGATTGGTCGTTACCGTAGATCTAAGCAACCAATCAGCAATCAATATCGGTAAAATGTACCGGTAAAATTGCACGGTTACAGTAAATAATCAAATGAAAAGAGCAAAGGTTCCTAAATAAGGGGTGTATCAATAACACATTTACACCATAAACATAATGTACTCAATTTAAAATCAGCATCGTTCTTTATGATGTTGCACTTTTATCTTGTCAGGTTTGGTATCTTTGTTTAAGGCATAATGACCTTCGTGGGTTATTTGATACCAAAACCATCCTTGTAGAAGAACGATAGTAGTACTATTAATCCTATACGTGGAAAGATAAAGAGTTCATATCTTTCCCCACGGGCATTAGCCCGAAAGTGAACGTAATAGCCCTACTTGAGTTCGAACTTGCTTACTGCGATGTCACTGTTTAGCACTTTTGCTACTACACCACAAGAACTCCCCCATATTTTGTAAGAATATATATATATATATATATATATTCAAGCAAGTTTTGTTAAAGACGATGAAACATTTTATTATTCTTAACTTTATTTTTTCAAGATTCCTTGTTATTTTTCTAGTGTCGGAATCTAGATGGCAAAGGAATTGTCCCATATTTTCTGCCCCTAGCGCTTTTGACCATACTTTTGGTCGTCACTGTCTTACTTATCACCTTTCAGAAAATAACGCCATAAAACATCTAATTATAAAACACAACAATAGCACTAACCAAATTACATCTTCTGATCTAAGGAAGATTCTCACAGATAATACAATAATTATATATTAAAAACAATAATAAAAAATGATTACAAATCCAAGAAGCAATATGCATAAAAAATAAAAAGACATACATAAATAAAATAGCATTTAACACAGGTACCAACATATTAAATACTTTTAATAACTAAAAATCACTAACTCTATTAGTAAACATTTTTCCAACCAAACGTTTTAAAACAAATAGCTGAAAACGTTCCAACTGACAACTTCAAAATAAAACTCTACAAATTATTAAAAGAGTAAAAACTCAAAAGACAATACAACACTACCCCTGATGACGACCAAAAGTATTGTCGAAAGCGCTGAGGCATAGGATATGGGATAATTTCTTTACCATCTAGATACCGACACTAGAAAATAATAAAAAGTCTGAAAAAATTAAAATTAAAAATAAACAGTTTTCCATCGTCTTTAACAAAACTTGCTTGAATAATAACTTGCTAACAAAATATACACTGTTCAATATATATATATATATATATATATATATATATATATATATATATATATATATATGTATATGTGTGTGTGTGTGTGTGTGTGTGTTCGTCAAAGTTTTGTAGTTTCACACCCAAACACACTCATTATTCATCATTATTTATGGGAGAGAGGAATAATGTTATGAAGTTTGCGTTAACAGAAAGAATTCTTGCTCTACCCAACCCCCACCGATAAAAAATCATTCGAAACGCTGGCTTTCAACTGAGCTGGAAACCTGACTGCTGGCACCAGTTGAAAAATATAAAATGCGACCATCTCAACCACTAGATATGGTCCCCTTGCTGCTTTTTAGATTATACAGGTGAATTGTTTCAAATGTTAGTGACTTTGTAAACTTGAAAATATTAAATGATGTCACTTACCTTGATTTCTTTTACAAACACTGGATGAAATTTTGATGTCGTCTAAACCAATAATCGTCCAATATTCAGGTCCGATAATTCCATAAAATTTTATCTGAATCTGCGTTATATTGTTCTTCTGAAGATTGATATCAATTAATCCCTGTAGCCATCGATATCCTTTTGGACCTAATCGGAGAAAAGTCGTAATAAGAACGATTAGAAAATAAATGGATAATTAAAATAACCGTTTTAAAAAGAAAGTTTATTTCTTTTTTATGATATGCTCTTTGGCATTCCTTTCTTCAACCATAGATTTACTATATTATAAATAAGTATACTCGTAAATTTTCTTCTGCACCAAAAATTGCAAGTTTTCATTATTTGGTATTATTTATTACCAAATTTACAGCATTGAATATTTGTAATAAAAAATATGAATATGTAATTGTCCACATAGATATATACAAAGGTCATTCAATAGATGAGGTGAATTTTGCTTAAGAAGTTTGTAACTGGAAGCACTGTTTACTGTCATGCCCTTTTGCAAGGAAATCAATAGTAATGCATCTTTTCCTGTCGGAGAAGACTTTCTTTACTAACCGCTGTGCCCGTAACTTTTCCTTTTCCAGAAAGTGAGTAAGGTTTCCATTCTATAGACTATCTTTTCGATTCAGATTTGTAGTGGCAAATCCATTTTTAGCCTATTCGTAGATTTTTCAAACTAAAAGATGCTTCTTCATTCAAATCACACATTCTTCAATAAATTTCGCATGATTTGTACTTCCCAGCCACTTCCCATATGATAGCAGATCTCTGTTCAAGCTAAGAATACTCTCTTTGATTTGACAATATTTTGAATAGCCTAAACAACAAATATTTTTGTAAGATTAAAATAATTTTGCTATAAACCAATTTAAAAAAATACAGAGTTAAGATTTATGGAAAAAAATTCTGAAAATTTTTTTGCTTTTTTACTCATAATTCACCTAATTTAATGAATGACACTTTATATATATATATATATATATATATATATATATATATATATATATATATATATATATATATATATTGTGTTCCGAAGAAGATTTGTCATTGAGCCGTATAGTGGTGGAAAGAGATTAAATCGAGGAGAAAGAGTGCGTCTTTTAGGACGGATGGCCACAACATGGATGTAAATCTCATGTCTAAAAAGATCAGGGTGGAAGACTTTTACCACGATAAAAATGTGCTCAAGGTAAAACTAGACAAAAACTTATACTCCATCTGAAGTGTAGGTTTAAATGCCTTGAGCACCATTTAGTCTGTGATGTGATACGCAAGAGAAACGTGACCTGAGCTATCACAAAGAAGAAAGAACAGGGACTGGTCACACAAAGAAGCACTAATATTATCATGGTTAGCTGTTAACTATTAAATTCTCATTAGAATAACTCATTTCTTCCTAAATACAAGTATCAATATCATTATGGACAGTTGTTAACCCTGAAATGCTAATTAGAATCCTTCACTCAATCCTAAATGAAAGCACCAGTTGTCAACTAGGAAATTATAATCAGAATCCTTCATTGCTTCCTAAATAGAAGTATCAATATAATCCTGAATAGCTGTTAACTACGAAGTGTTAATAAGAATTTTTCACTCCATCTAACGCAGAAGCATAAATATCATCATGAACTGCGCCTATAACTGGAAATCAAATCTTTCACAGGATATCAGAAGTAAAAAAAATGTCGAGATGGCTTGTTCCTCTTATAGGATAAAAGAAAAGATTGTATTTACCTTCTCTACTCCATAAGGAAACGGGCATTTTAAAGTTGTCTTTATTTGAAAGATAAGAGACAGTCAGCGTCCCAGCTCCGACTCCACTCATGTGATACCAAAATTCTACACACGCATCTGTGGAGTTGAAACTAAAAACAGGTGTAGAAATGCTAGCGTATTGATCAGGTTTTGTCTTCACTGAGCTTGAAGTATAAATAAAATGACCTGAAAAAATAAAATGTAAAGGTGTCATGTTAATTAATTGAATGGGGAATATAAAAATAATTCATTATGAAGTCGATAACGTTGAACTGAAAATATGATTTAAACTGTCACTGTCATATATATATATATATATATATATATATATAATGAAGTGAGTCATAAATAATTTTGCATTTTTAAAAGCAAGTTGTAACTATGCATTTCAAACTGCCGATGTTTTAAGCCTAACTGAAAATTACATGATTAAAGAATACCTTCATTAATCATTCTTATTTCAGGAGTGAAAGTTTGTACATGGATTTAATCTATGATCTCACACCCCTAAAATAGAAGAAATGAAATGGCATATTCGTAATGTAAAGTTGTAGGAGATTTAAAAGAATTGAAACCCTAAAGAAACAGCAAAGAAATTTTCTATTGTTTATGGCTAACGTGTCATTACTGACCACTAAATCCAAAATTGATTTCCAAAGTTTCATTCTGGGACTATGTCATAGAGAGATGAACCCAGAGCTGGACGTTTGTCAGAAACAGATGAATCCAGAGCTGAACGTTTGTCATAGAGAGATAAACCCAGAGCTGGACATTTGTCATAGAGAGATGAATCCAGAGCTGGACGTTTGTCATAGAGAGATGAATCCAGAGCTGGACATTTGTTAGAGAGAGATGAGTCAAGAGCCGGACGTTTGTCAGAGACAGATGAATCCAGAGCTGGACGTTTGTCATAGAGAGATGAATCCAGAGCTGGACATTTGTTAGAGAGAGATGAGTCCAGAGCTGGACGTTTGTCAGAGACAGCTGAATCCAGAGCTGGACGTTTGTCATAGAGAGATGAACCCAGAGCTGGACGTTTGTCATAGAGAGATGAGTCAAGAGCTGGACGTTTGTCAGAGACAGATGAATCCAGAGCTGGACGTTTGTCAGAGACAGATGAATCCAGAGCTGGACATTTGTCAGAGAGAGATGAGTCAAGAGCTGGACGTTTGTCAGAGACAGATAAATCCAGAGCTGGGCGTTTGTCATAGAGAGATGAATACAGAGCTGGACATTTGTCAGAGAGAGATGAGTCAAGAGCTGGACGTTTGTCAGAGACAGATGAATCCAGAGCTGGACATTTGTCATAGATAGATGAATCCAGAGCTGAACATTTGTCAGAGAGAGATGAGTCCAGAGCTGGACGTTTGTCATAGAGAAATGAACCCAGAGCTAAACGTTTGTCATAAAGAGATGAACCCAGAGCTGGACGTTTGTCAGAGAGAGATGAACCCAAAGCTGGACGTTTATCATAGAGAGATGAATTGAGATCATGACGTTTATCAGATCTTTATCAAGATGCCTTGAGAGAATTGTTATAATGCAATCCTCGCAAAAATTACTCGAGAAATAACACTTGACCTCAACTCATCCTAATCCACTATCTGCCGCCACTTGAAAAAGAAAGGAAAGTTTCTTCATACTTTTGTGAGAAGAATAAAGATCACATATATATAGCGATAAGTCTTCTTTCAAACCAGAAAAATTACTAGTTTCTTAAGAATATCATTACAGCTGACGAAAATGGTTCTTTTATGGCAACGTTCAGCGTAAAAGGTAGTGGACTGACAAGGATGAATCTCCGCAGCCTATCTATCCAAAAGGCAGAGCTGCATGGAAGAAAATTTATGTTGTGTGTATGGTGGGATCACCGCAGTATTATTCATTTTGAGTTTGTAAACTGTAATCAATACTTTCAACAGCTGTAATGTATGCATGAAAATCTAAGAAAACGCCTCGCATTCAATAGGAAAAATGTTGTGCTTCGCACAATTATACAAAGCTACATTCAGCGAGGCTGGCCCGTTTAACCCCATCCATCATATTCACTAGAACTCGTATGAAGTGATTTCTACCGTTTTTCTTTCTCTACAAAATGTTCTGAATGACAAAAACATTCGCAAGAAATCTGGTGAAAATTTTTATGGAAAGCTTTTTGAGCTAGAAACAAGCTGAATTTTACTTGAGAGGAATCCAAAAGATTCCTGATAAATGGCAAGAGGTAATTCAAAATAATAGCGAATATACTATTGATTGAACTTCATTCATTGTTAAATTATTCATGAATAAATTGTATTTTACTAAAACAAAAAAAAACGAAAATTATTCATAACACAGCCTCACACACACACACACGCACAAACACACGCACGCACGCACGCACCTCTCTCTCCCTCTCTAAACGCAGGTTCTTCCAGGCAGCGGTCGTATCGATACTGCTATATGGATGCACTACTTGGACGCTAACTAAACGGCTGAAGAAGAAGCTAGACGGCAATTACACAAGAATGTTGCGAGCAATATTGAACAAATCCTGGCGGCAACACCCTACAAAGCACCAACTATACGGCCACCTGCCTCCCATCACGAAAACTATACAAGTTAGACGAACCAGACACGCAGGACACTGCTGGAGAAGCAAAGACGAGCTCATCAGTGATGTACTCCTATGGACCCCCGTATATGGCCAAGCAAAAGCAGGACGACCAGCTCGAATATCCATACAGCAGCTATGTGAGGATACGGGATGTAGCCCTGAAGACCTGCCAGAAGCGATGAATGATAGGGAGAAGTGGCGAGAGAAGGTCATGGATATCCGTGCTGGCGACACGACATGATGATGATGATATATATATATATATATATATATATATATATATTGTTTGGTTTCTCTACTTAATGACATATTATCTTTTGTAGGTTATTTACTGCCGAAGCCATCCTGGTAGAATAACAGTATTGGCACTATTTAATCCATTCATCGTGTTTGTATCTTTCCAAAGGGTATCAGTCCGAAAATAAATGTAATAGCGGGATTAGAGTTCAAATTTCGCAAACTACGATGAGGTAGTCCAGCATAAAAGAAAGTAAATCATGTGCTCATCCTTACCTCTCCAGCAGTATGTCTTGCTCAAATTAATTGGATGGTTTGTGAGATGGGAAGTAAGTGGTCATACAGCTGCTATTTGGTAGGAGGCTTCTTCAAAACAGCACACAGCATCCTTGTCTAGTTCTTATCTAACTTGTTTTTCCCCGACCCAACGCTTTTGTCACATATTGACCTTTGACAGGCCGGTTAGTTTTTATGGATTTTAAAACAAGATGTGCAACTGTGTCTTAAAATAAGTAAAAGACTGCAGAAATGCAGTGGGAATAGCGCAAGAAGCGTGCATAGGCGTCCGAAAATTATATAACAACGGAAGTTTTCAACTTCGAGAAGAGAGCTGTTATTCAGCAATCAGCAGAGTTTGCGGTAAGCAGTGAGCAGTCACGCCGTTTTGGGCATTAGCTCCGGGGTGGGAGGAGCAGACGATCCCAGGTTAAAGAGCAGCCCAGTATCAGTCTCCCATGAAAGAACCACGAAGAAATAAGAGATGTATCTCCACCTCGTGTAAATCTGAAGACATCGTGTCTTAGCGACCCCCCTCTCTCATGCAACTATTCCGACCTTTCATACATAAAAAAGAGTTTATATTTTTATTAATAATTATTATTTTGTCCTCATTTCGGGTGTATAACACTTTGATAAAATCGCTAGTGATGCAACTTCACAGTAGTTCTGACTACATCTAGGAATAATTCCCATTTAATTTTCTAATCTTATAAAATAAAACAGAGACACACACACGAGCATATATATATATATATATATATATATATATATATATGTGTGTGTGTGTGTGTGCGTGTGTGTGTGTGTGTTCTAATACTGGCCAGCAGACCATGACCAAACCTAAAATTAATTACAATCTTACCTTTTTTTTATAATAGTCTCATATTCAAAATTTTCATATCATCAGATAAAAGTTAAGATTGTTAAGTTTCTTTTGATGATTGAATCCTGGTTGTTTTGTCTCGGACTTGGCACTGTTCAGTACTTTTTATACGATCAAAGAAAAATTTTAGCATTAAATTGACTTTGCAAATCGATCTTCTCTATTATCGGACAAAATCGGCCTTTATCTGTCGCCATTAATGAAGATAAGGTAAATGTTTCCCACTTTAGCTGCTTCATTTCTTTAGCGTCTTTTCCAGCAAAAAGGACTGTCAAAAGAGTTTCTTTCAAATCTTTTAATCATCTTAAATGTTGCGATAATAATAAATGTAAATGATATGAGCTAGTTTTAAAACAATGAAAAGTTCATTTTACAAATAAAATTCCCTGTCTTGTCCAAAATTGCCTACATTATGTAAAGTAGCTTGTATATCGTCTCTATCTGATTTATCGTGTTTAGAATCGACTTCATAGACTTTAATTTCAATCAATTTTGAGTCACAATCCACCCAGTCTCAAGAGAGTGATATTGTTTACGTCTATTGAATTTCCATGGAAATTACATGAATAAAAATATGGCCAATGTAATTGAATAAAATATCCAAATTACGAGAAAAGCATCAGGAAAAACTTTGTAAAAAATACGGACCAGCAAACAGAACGTAGTATAAATAAAATTCAACAATAAATGCACCCGGTACCGAACTAAGAATTCTACTATAGTCTCACACGGCACGGCTTCATTAAGTATACGATAATTACATAAATCCAAGCGTCAGGAATTTGACTATAGTCGCTTACAGCATGCTGACAGGAATTTGACAAGAATCGCACACGGCACGGTGCCAGAAATTCTATTAAAGTCACTCATGAAAGTAAAAGGGTTCAATGTTGAACCGTTTTTTTTTTTCCCATAAGTTTATGCATAACCCATTTTTTATCTTTGAAATTGTTATAATTTAAACTAATGTACATTTTAGAGAATTATATTATACACGGCAGATGAGACCTAATAAGCTCGAAGCAGCTGTTCAGTGTTTTCGTATGTCGCGCGCAAGTGTTCGCTGGATTTTCTGGTTGTGGTAATTCAAAGATTTAAACTGAGTTATTCAATGCTAATACGTTCTTGATATAATTATCGATATCGTGTTAGAAAGTCTTGTGTTAGTCAAATAAAAGCGAATACAAAATATCAAATACAATGAATAGATACGAATTGAAAATTTTCGTTCTACCTGATCTAGTCCCGTAGGTATGGTCTGATAAAAAGGATCGATACAACCTTGAACTATCCCGCCAATCAAAATCATCGTCCTTATCTTGGAAAAAACCACACATATTTTTTTCAAAAGTGCACAAAAATTTGTCTCCAACGGATTCTGTAAGAAAGAAAAAAAAAGGAAATATAATTATATAAGGTATATTTTAAAATTAAGCGAATGGTTAGCATATTTGACAACAAATAGAATTCATGTGCGAAAACTACTTTAATTTCAACACATGTTGGAAGCCCATCATCATCATCATCATCATCAAAGTGTACTGACAGTACAGATTCCTTTGGTTCTCTCTCTCTCTCCACCCGTTCTTATTGACCAGCGTTCTTGTTAAGACCTCTTGATGGCATATAGTGTCCACACAGTGTTGATGAATGTCAGTTTTAGCTGGACGGCCAACATTGATGTGTCCATGTGTATCCACAGGAGAACGTCGCTCAGAAATTCGTACTTACTTCCCAAGAATTTACCGGTATCTCTTGTTCGTCATGCTTGGATGATGAGGGTGGGTAAATGGTCGTACAGCTACTGTTTTTGTAGGGTGTTGCTTTTAAAAAATCTTGGAAGGAGCATCATAGAAAATCATCTATGATCCGTATTTTGTGTATTTGGTACCCGAACACAGCAAATACTGGAACATTTTAACGAGTTTGTTGCTAGTGTTTGCTTGATTAAGTTCATATCAAAACACTTGTAAAAGTAATTTAATTCAAAAGAACACAACGAACATAACATGGAGGCTTGACGTTGCTTCCAGAACTTACTATTATTAAGTGGTCACCTATAAAATACTGCACAGACTCATCGCTACTTAACAAGTGGGAACTGGTTCTTTCAACGTGACTTGACTGTAAGTCATAGTATCTCAAAATTATCAACAAATGGAAAAAGGAAACCGCAAGATAATTGATGTTCGATTACGTCCATATTAAAACGGTACTGAGCATGATCATTTTAAGAGCACTCTAAACATGTCTGCGGGCTAATCATCATCATCATCCCGTCGTGCCATCGGCATGGATATCCCTGACCCCCTTCACCACCCCTCTCTATCGTCCATTGCTTCCGGCAGGTCTTCAGGGATATATCCCGTATCGGCACAGAGCTGCTGTATGTAGGTTCTAGCTGGTCGTCCTGCCTTTGTTCGTCCATATGAAGGGGTCCACAAGAGTAATCCTCAGAAGAGAAAGTAAGACCCCCACCCCACTAAAAAGGGTGGCATAGGCATTACTCTAATCTGAATCTGATGGTGAAGTTCCGCTTCTCGAGAGCTGGGGAATGAGGAGTACTCCTTCATTGCATAACCTTTTGGTGTAAAATAACCCAAAACCGGTTGATATACAGTTAAAATCAGTCAGTTAAACCATCTGAACATGTTATTAGAGCCGGAAGAATATTTCTGATTTGATATAAAATTCTATAGAAGAAAATTCCTCTTCATTATAATGGTGATTCGATCCATTTCGTTTCTCAAAAAAAAATATTGTATGTACAGGGGGCAATGGGTAAATAGTCGCCGTTTGAAGCTATTAATTCCGTGCATGTCTTTTATTTATTTCAGGTTTTGTCTAATGTGCAGCAAACTCGAGTTATGTACTGTCTGTGATTGTTTGTTTAATGGAATATCAACCTCCTAGGAATATTTAATGCCAAACCTATTCTTCTACAAGAACAGTAGTGGTACAATTTAACCCATTGCTGGGAGGATAAGGTTCATACCTTTCCCATCGTTATTTGTCCGAAAGTGAACGTAATACCGCGACTGGAGTTTGAACTCGCTTATTTCGATTCCGCAGTCCAGGTGCTTTAACAATCACACCATGAGGACACCCTCGCACTGTCTGTGAAAAGAGCAGCACAATGATGCAACTCACTTTTCCAGAAATTTGGAGACGGCATACTTTAGTGCTTTGCATTCATACGGAAGCACCAATATAGAGATATCAATGTTTACATGTCAATCTGATGACATTCATATTCATATTGATGAAAACCAAAAACCCAGCACACATCATGGTCTTTGGTGTGGGGCACGAGTGATGGAGGCGTTATGTCTCAGTTCATCTTCCCACATGGTCTCAGACTCATCACGGAAGCCTACATCAAGTACATTGAGGAGTTAATGCTGTTTTGGATCGATTGAGTGGATGCTGGAAGACTACATCTGTCAACAAGACTCTGTGCCATGCACGTCAACTCAGTGCTGGTTGTGAGAAAATTTTGGCTACTACATCACTCCTAATATCTGACCGCCTAACTCCCCGCATTGCAATCCCCTTTATTATGTAACACCCTTTATTAGGCAAGGATAATAACAGTATTTACTAGTTTAAAGGAGATTCTGAAATCATCTCGAGGCTGTTGTTGAAACTAATGGCGATTTCTTTGAATAAATTTAATCTATAGTATTTGAAGACATTTTCTTGTAAATTTGGTAAATATATCTGATAAAGAAAGATTTCAGTTTGTTTGTTTAATGGTATATCAACCTTCTTGGGTTATTTAATACCAAATCCATCCTGCTACAAGAACAGTTGTTGTACTATTTAACCCATAGCTGGGAGGATAAGGGGGTTCAGGCCTTTCCCAAGGATATTAATCTGAAAGTGAATAAAATAGTGCGTCGGAAGATCGAACTCGCTTACGACGATTCCGTTGTCTAGCGCTTTAACCATAAATATCAATCTTTTAAAAGTTCCATTACATTTTAAATATGACTCCAATTATAACTGCCTTGTCGGTTAGAACTGTAGGATTATTAAATGTGTATCTTGGATATGATACAAAACCATCTGATGGTAAGGTTCCAGTCCTAGAGTTTTGGGAGATGCAGAGTACTCTTTATTTCAAGGAATACACCCTCAGGTGCCCCTGACCACATCGTCAGTGATGTCACCCCAAGATCCTTAGGTGTTTCGGGTCTTTCAAGATTATACACCTTCACTAGGGTGACCCAGCTAGTGTTGACCAGCCACCTGTTGTGGTCAGGAATCTAACAGCAGCAAATTGTCATTACTCCAAGGTCCATTCAGATCCGGAGTGGTAACGCCTGATTGGGTCCAATCTGTGGGTCAAGTTGAATTGTTTGATCATTTAACCATACAAAACAAATGACTGATGTTAAAATGAATTGTAAATGTTACATAGCAATACTTAAAGCCTATGTGCAAATAAGTCATTCATACTGAATAGAATTATTCGTATTGGATAGGAATACTTGAAACTTTTTATCTGTGTGTAAAAATTCGATCATTGGTATAACATAACAGTACTAGGAACAGTTTTACTGTGGGCAACCAAATTAGGTCTAACACATTTAAAATATTAACATGACCAACAAACTATTCAATTAGAAACCGAAGTACAAACATTAAACGGTTTAGATAAATGACTGATACCAAATTTGCTAGCGTTACATAGCAATATTAAAACTATTCAACTGTAAGCAAATAAATAAGCTCTGACTCCTTTAAAAATCTTATCTATAAACTATGCAGTTACAAATCGTATTTGAAATATGTGTATTTGGGGAGAATTTCTTCATTAATGCATATTTCATTAAACAATATCGACATATTTTGTCAACACATTTTTATATACGAGGTGCATACGATAAGTTTCCAAACTTTTTTCGTATGGGCATTTAAAATTATTAAAGACTCTTGAAAATTCAGTGGGTTATTGCTATACATCTTATGAGATGACAGAGCAATTTTTATGATCTCAGATTCAAATAAACTGCTACCGCAGGAATTGGAATACACCCGACTAAAGCCTGATTGTCACATCTGGTGAATTTCAAAAATACAATCTGACACATTAGAAGAACGATATGCAACCTTGGAGACCTTGCTCCATATGACATTTGGTTATTCCCTAAGCTCAGAGGCTGTCGTTATGAGACAATTGAGGAGATGAAAGAGGCTGTGACGAAGGTCATCGACACGCTCACACAAGAGGACTTCTATGGGGCCTTGCAGAAGTTGTTGGAACGGTACAACAAGTGCATTGCAGCCAGAGGAAATTACTTCGAAGGGGACTAGAATTTCATGTGTATACCATCAATAAAAGTGCCCATACGAAAAAAGTATTTAAACTTATCGTATGCATCACGTATGTCCTCTCGAGTTGCCGCATTGATTTTATGGAATTCAGTGGGAATTGGTAAAGGAAACTCCCATAATTAATTGGTTCCCTAGTACTTTCTGCCCGATCTTGGGTCATCTTCAGGGGTATGTATATTGCAAAAGCGATGTAACCTTTGCATGTACATTACTACTTTGTAAAGGCTTATTATTTATACTGTTGTGTAGCTGTAGAATTTATTTTTTTAATTCGAGTCTCTCAGTAGCAGCAGTTGCTAAAGACATTTAAGTATATTAGTACTGGATTCGAAATCGATTCTATTCGGTTTAGGTTGTCTCATTCTAATATGGAGCGCCTCGAGAATCTGTAATTTTTGTTTGTTAATTTATTGTTCTAATATTGTTTTGTTTTCGGTAAGAATTTTCCGAAACTCTGTTTTTGGGGAGGAATTTTTTTTTTAGATGTTGTGCTATTGAACTGATATCCAATAGTTGCATAGTGAGTCGTCTCGATCGTGTAGTTGGGGTTAAACCAACGTATATACTGTTACTCTCAGAGATGTGTTGACAAAAGATGTATACATTGTTTAATGAAATCATATTTAATATATTTATAAACAGGATTTGGCATTAAATAAGCTTCAAGTGTCGATAAAACATAACCGACGATCCAATTATAAAATTGCCCAATATCGTAACATTACCTTCCTATTTAATTCTTACTTATTCCCTCTTCGTTCTTTTACAATTTAATTTATTGGTTTTTCGGCATTTCAACTCGTCAGGAGTTATTCATACTTGGAGGTTTGGAAATCACATTCATCATACGCTCAGATTTATATTTTTTGTAATTTTTATGTAAGTATTTTTCTTTTACACACGGTTCTATCGAATACGAATGATTTTTAAATAGATCCATTTGATCTATAGTTGGGACATTAAAAGGTACTGCCACTCCGGGTCAGAGTGGATCTTGGAGTAATGTCAATAAACGAGTATTCCACACTCCCCAAATATTCTGAACTGGATATATAACATCCGATACAGTTTAGTGTCATACACAGAACACCCCTTTTTGTGGGCAGGGAGTTTTAGCCCTCTGCAGGGGACATAGTCGGCGTATTATAAGCCCTACCGGCAGGAAGATTATCCCTCTTAGCTTTCTTGGGGATATAACGTCTTCATGAAGGCACCTTATCTTAAACTGGTGTTTTCTGGATGTCCAGTAAAACTGAAAAAGACATACATATCGCTAATTGGCAGTAATTACTAATTATTGTCGAATTGTTGCAGAGATAAATTGGCCGGATCTCCTCACAGTTAAAACGAATTGAATAATGAGACGACTTTTGAAAAAAAGCGGGAAAAAGAATGAATTAAAAAAACTGCTCCTTACGTGAACCACAATAGCCATCGATAAGAGATACATCATCCACTGCTATATTGCCCTTTGCTCCCCTACTCGTCTTTGCTTCAAGAATTATCTGTAAAACAAAAATATTACATTACTAATGCTATATAAGTAGCGCTCTCATTATATTTTTGGATGTATATGCTTGTACATATGTATACGCTTGCATAGATATATATGTATATGTTTGCGCATATATATGTATACGCTTGTATACATGTATATGTGTACACACACACACACACACACACACATATATATATATATATATATATATATACGCTTGTATATATGTATATGTGTGCCTATATATATATGTATGTATTTACGTATTTGAGTATATATGTACAATATGTATCTAAAAAGTAACCGGACTGGTGTCACAAACAATGTATTTTAATTCTAAACAGCAAATTATATGGGATCTCTTTTAAAGTAATCCTTCACGAATCGAAAGCTCTTTCCCATCTTTCTTTACCACGTTTCTATACACTGGTGTTAGGATTCTTCAGTGATGTTCCTCAGCATACATATGCTTGTACATAAGTATATAGTGTATATATCTGAGTATGATAAGGTGGAAAAGTAGATAAATCAAACACTTACAACGGGTTTAGTAATAATATTTCGTTCATTATTCAAAGAAGTTCTCCCTTAAATAAAGAACGAAATATTACTACTCAACCCGTGATAATATCTGTGTATATGTGTGTCTATAAATATTTTTATATACATATATGCAGCTAATTGACCAAGTAGGTAGAGTGTTCGCCAATGGTCAGGGGGACTGGGGTTCAATCCCAAGTCGCGTCATACCAAAGACTTTAAAAATGGTACTTGATACCTCCTTGCTTAACACTCAGCAATATAAGGTACGTATCAAGGGTAAAATGGAGCAATCCAGAGTAAGGAGTAGCGCCTTCCCCTACACCTCGACTATAGTGGCCAACTTTACTACTTACTAATATGTGGTTGTATATATTTATGTATATATTTGTAAACATGAGTATATATGTATATTTATATATAAATATATGCATGTGATTAAATGTATATGCGTTTATATATGTATATGTTTTCTTTCTTTTGTAATCCTATTTACAACCAACCCCGCTCAGGCAGGATATGACATAAGGTCAATTTTTAAGCGGAGTTTAACAGTGCTATGTAAAAGGCAATCAGTCTCGTCCAGGATTTGAACTCGTGTCACCGTGTCCATTTCCTACGACGATAACCATTACACCACGGGCACCTCCAACTATTTAACCCATTGCTGGAGACATAAAAAGTTCATACTTTTTCTCCAATTGTATTACTCTGAAAGTAAACGTAAAAACGTGACTGAAGTTCGAACTTACTCACTATGATGTCACAGTCTTGCAAGTTAGCCATTACGCGATAGGGATTCCCCCATGCATATGCGTTTATATAAGTGTATGTTTGTATATATATGATGTTTAATCTGGCTTTATGGCATATTGTTGTATATTTTGGTGATGTCAGAAATAATTATACAGATACATGTACAACATACAGGCGGCCTCTGTTGTTCCAGATACGAACGGGTTTATTAACTTCTGGCTTCGGTCCACGGCGACACGAGGAGAGAGACACAATTATTAAAAGTCTATGCTAACCATACTATACTGACCCCATCTCAAGGGCGCATCTTGTGGTGTTTAAGATCTCTGTCGGTAGAGATCTGCAAAACTTGACCACACGCCTCAAGGGCCGAAAACTCAACTCTCTCTTCAACGGTCAAAATCCAACTACATCTTTCAACTGTCAAAATCCAACTGGTCTTTTCAAAATCCTCAAATTCTTAGGACCCTCTCTTCCGGGCATGACGTCATTCACACTCCAGCCCCATTTCTGTCTGGGGGTTTATTATGACAAATTGTGATTGTCATATCCTTTGCGCGTGAGCGTAAAACTGCACCTAATGACTATGCACCCGAACTAAGAGACTCGAATAGTACCAAGCTCTACCAAACTGAATGATAATATAATTAACAAAAAAGGATTCATATGAAAAAAATCATTCCTTAATTATATAACACACCTTTCCCGCCCACAAAAAAAAATCATTTTTTTATAAAAAATAACAAAATATTCTTTAAACTTATGTATCGATGTGAAAGGATTTTCCTTTTGTTTTTCTCTATTTTCTTCCTTTCTGATTTCGTAATCTGTAACAATTACGCAATGTAACACTCTTCCTCATGTCGACTTGACCAATAAAATTACAGTAACAACAAGAATAACAATTCAAAAGCGCATATAAAAAACAACTCTATAAATCATTCAACAATCCAAAAACTAAAAGTCAGTAAAAAAAAAAAAAAAAAAAGTGTTCGTATCGTCCTTCATTTTCTTCTTTTTTTTTTTCAAATTTTAAAAAAATTATTTTCTGGTTCTTCTTTTCTTATGATTCAATGTCTATTTTAGTTTACCAATTAGCATGTATTTTTTCTCTTCAGTCTTTTTCTTTTTTCTTTTTCACGGATCAATTGCTCATTATCTGTCTTTTGCTCTGTTTGCTTCCTCTACATCCGTAACTCATTACTTCTAACCTTTTCTCTTGTAATCTCTTAAATGATTAATATAAAAAAAAACATTCCTTAATTATATAACAATATCAACCATGGCAGGTTATTCAATGCGAAATCCTGTTTATATGTATATAGTAAATATATATGATTTGCAAACACATTTTCTTGATAACATTTTTACATTAGTCTGAGCTCATTTTTTAACACAGTTAAATGGTTTCAAGTATTGCTACGTAACTGTAACAATTTGACATCAGTCATTTGTTTGCGTACATTTAAATAGATAAACATGATATGTAGGATATTAATTTGTCGGTAATTCCATTTTTTAATGAGTTAGAACTAATTTGTTTGCACACAACTATTGCTATTGTTTCTACACAGTGAAATGGTTTCAGTTATTGCTTACTAATCCTTATAATTCTATTCAATATTAACCATTTGTTTGCACACAGTGAAGGGGTTTCAAGTATTGCTATTTTATACTAATCATTCTATTCAACATTACGCATTCGTTTGCTAAGAGTTAAATGGTTCCAAGTATATATCACTAATAATTCAATTTAACATCAGTCATTTGTTTACACACAGTTAAATGCTCAAATAATTATATTTCTAACAATTCAATTTAATGTCATTTATTTGCCTTTAATTTAAATGTCAAACAGTTCTATTTGAACCATAGAAAGGACCCTTTCATGTGCTACCACTCCGGTCCTGAGTGGACCTGGGAGTGATAACAATGAAGGAGCACTCCGCATTCCCAAAAGCTCCAGCATTGCTGGAACCTCACCATCAGATTGTTTAGTTTCATATCCTGAACACTCGCTGAAGGGATCTTTACTAAAACTTAAGTTATTTATGACCCAGCCCAAAATATGCGTATATATATATATATATATATATATATATATATATATATATATATATATATATATGTGTGTGTGTGTGTGTGTGTGTGTGTGTGTGTTTGTTGGGTGCATATATGTATATGAGTGTAAATATGGATATGGTTGTATATATTTATATGTGTGTATATGTATATGAATTTATATATGTATGTATGTATGTATGTATGTATGTATGTGCTTGTATATATGTATATGTGCATCTATATATACATGTGTATGAGAATCTATCCTACATGGCCACGAGCGGGTCTACGTAGTTTTCACCAAAAGACTCTTCAGGGTTGCTTCGGCGAAGCACTTTATAACCTTTAACACAGGTTATTCTTTCGATGTTTTTTTCTTTTGACTAGACATACGTGCTCCTTGATTATTTTCAAGAAGCACGTGTGTTTTTCCCAGATATAAGTTTGTAGAATTTGCAAATTGCACAATCTGTTTTTTTTTTCACACCAACAAAATTATAGATTAGATATAAAGATTGAAATATACATGTGTGTATATACATACAAATATATACATATATATATATGTATATATATACTCGTATATATGTATATGTATGCATCTTTCTTTCTATATATGTGTGCATGTGTGCATATTAATATATGTATATGCTTGTATATATGTATAGGTTTATATTTGGATGTGTGCATACATATGCATATATAGATTCTTGTATATTATCATATGTGTGTATAGACATGCGTACACTTTATAGATGTACATGTGTATATATGATGCATATGCTTATATATATGTAATGCTTGTACAAGAGCATACACTTATATATGTTTATGTATGAATATACGAGGGGCCTTCAAAAAGTTTCCAGACTTTTTTCGTATGGGCATTTAAAATTGTCCTAGACTCTTGATGATTCATTATGTTTTTACTATACATCTTCAGAGATGATTGGCCAATTTTTATGATCTCAGGTTCAAATGAACCGCTACACCAGGAACTGGAATACACCCTACTAAAGCCTGATTGTCACAGCTGGCGAATTTCAAAAATGCAATCTGACACTTTAGAAGAACGATATGCAATAAAATTCTGTTTTAAACTTGCAAAAAATGCCGGAGAAATGTATGGAATGCTTCCGACTGCTTTTCGACCATCTTGCATGAATCGAGCATCAGTTTTTGAGTGGCATAAGAGATTCAAGGAAGGCAGGCAGTCTGTGAGGGAGAATGAGAGGTGTGGGAGGAGTAAGGAAGTCAATACACCAGAGTTGATTGGCCAAAGGGTTAGTGTTACTATGTTGAGGTTTTAATGGGGTTCAGGAAGACATTCCTTGGGAAGCGGCCAGCACTCTTCAAATCGTGTCAGTGGCATTTCCACCAGGACAATGCACCAGTTCACATCTCCATCCTTGTCACAGACTATTTGAGCAAGATGGGCATGAAGACAGTTCCTCAGCCTCCCTATAGTCGAGACCTTGCTCCCTGTGACTTTCGGTTATTCCCTAAGCTCAGAGGCTGTCATTATGAGACAATTGAGGAGATGAAAGAGGCTGTGACGAAGGTCATCGACACGCTCACACAAGAGGACTTCCATGGGGCCTTCCAGAAGTTTTTGTAACGATACAAGTGAATTGGAGCCGGAGGAAATTACTTCGACGGGGACTAGAGCTTCATGTGTGTACTATCAATAAAAGTGCCCAAATGAAAAAGTCTGGAAACTTATCGTATGCACCTCGTATGTACCCGCTAGTGTATATGTGTATGTGTGCATGTACGCATATGCTTATATGTATATGTGTGTGAATATATATATACAAGTATATATATATATATATATATATGTGTTTGTATATATGTATATGCTTGTATACATCTGCATATGTATGTACATGTCTGTATATATGTATATGCTGTTATATATACATATTTTTATATATATGTGTTTATATATGAATGCATACATATATGAATATACATATATATATATGTTTATATATGTGTATATATATTAGTGAGTATATATGCTTGTATATATGAATATGTGTGTTAATATATAGATATTAGTATTTATATGTGTCTCCGTATGTATATGCTTCATATTTATATATGTACGTCTATATGTGTTTGCTTATACAGATATATATGTCTACATATGTATATGCTTCTATACTGGTAAGTGTGGGCATATATGTACTTGCTTATATGCATATATATATGCATGTATATATATAAACACATACATATATATATATATATCATATGTACATATGGACATTTGTGTACGTACGTGTATATTTATACTTGTAAATATGTATATAATTTCATATATTTGAGCATATATATATTTATATGTATGTATATGGGTCATATACCCATGTATATATATATACGAAATACATGTGCTTTAATCAAAGAAGCGACATCTCCACACTAAATAGACGCTAATTAAACGTATGGAGAAGTAAAGACGAACTCATAAGCGACATACTACTGTGGACCCCTTCATATGGACGAGCAAAGGCAGGACGACTAACTAAAATCTATACTCAACAGTTCTGTGCTGATACAGGATATTGCCTTGAAGACCTACCAGAAGCGATAGACGATAGAGAGGGGTGGCGAGAGAAAGTCGGGAATATCCGTGCTGGCGACGTGATATGATGATGATGATGATGTGTGTATATATATATATATATACGAATATGCTTACATGCATCTGTGTTCATGAGTATATTCTTGTATATATGTATATGTATGCATATATGTGTACATATACGCTTATATATATGCTTTACATACATACATATATATATGTATATATATATATATATATATATATGTTTCATACGTGTATGTGTGTATCTATGTATATATTTATCTAACCTCTACATCAGCCTCCAACCAGGGTGAAAACTGTGCTATCACCCTGGTTGGCGGCTGATGAGGACAGAGTATCGCATGTGGTTTCACACGTTGTATGATGAAAACAAATTACACACACACACACATATATATATATATATGTTTCATACGTGTATGTGTGTATCTAACCTCTGCATCAAGGCCATGATGTTACACCTGGTTACTTTTTGATCTTTAATAATCATCTTCAGCTGCTTAAGGAACTTGTCCAACTCTAGCATTTTACACAGACGAAACTGGAGATCATTTGTTCTTTAAGGCTTCATTAGTTTAATAAAATATGTACTTGCATTAAAAACATGCACATGTAAAGATCCAGTTTACCAGTTGTTTTATAATGTGATTTGAACATCCTCTGTCATTAAGATGGACACAAAATCTGGAAGGAAGTGTCAGAATATAGTAAACTGTATTTGGAAAAGAAATCACAAAGAGGTGGATTTTCTAAAGCTAACGTATTGTTGAAAAAAGATAAGGGTTGATTTCAGGCTTCAAAATATATCCTTGCTATGCCACCTGCTCCCAGATTAATATATGCTTGTTGAGTGCACTTAGGTCCCTTCAGTGAAAGAGAGTTTGTGCAGTCCCACATATATATGGGCATAGCCGGTGATATTGCCTTTAGTTACCTTTAATTGCCTGATGATTACTGCTAATGGGAGTAGAAGATTTAGCAGTTTTTGTAAATAGGTTATATTACCCTATGGCTTGATATTGAGCAGATTTAGATTACTTGTCTTCTGGCCCTTTACAAAAATCCTCAACTATCACGTGTGACCGTTTCTCGCTGCCACAGCAAGGGTTCTCACAATTAAGCGTTTGTTGTTGGTCACACAGCCGGAAAACCGGTTTCCTAGTCATTAGAGTTGGTCACTTTATTACACAAATGACATGGATTTCTGTATCAATACTCGACAGTGAATAGAGAATTTTTCTTTCCATGTATTTTGACTTACATTATAGGGGGATTCTGAATGGAATTGGATGTCTGCTCTGAGCCATTTGTTAGCTCTTGTACCATAACGATGGAATGCCGGGCTGGGGAGGTCTGGTCCAGTAAAAACATAGACATTGAAGGAACCGATGTCGCTGCCGTACATGTGATACCAAACAGTGAAGCACTGTAGACCATTTGGGCGAATAAGTGGGCTGACCAGTCGAGCTGCCTTATTAGAGTAGCGGAGCTTCGTTTCGATGTAGAAATAGAATCCATCTATTAAAGAGACAAAACGTATCAATGAATAAATAAATAAAACAAGAGTATCAAAAACAGACAACAACCATAGCCTTCTATACAGCCACACATTCGCTCGTATACGCACACACAAACACGGACACACACACACATACACACACACATATATATATATATATATATATATATACTAAGCCTTAATACGTTTGACCAAGTTTAAGAAATGTACAGTAGCGTCCAAAACTAAGGGACAAAATTTTAAAACCTAATATTTGTTAGAAATAACAACTGTGAAAAGCTGAAACTTTGACAACTGGTAGTCATTATCATCCATAATAACATACTAAAATTTGAATCCTTTGCAAAGGATAGAAAAAGAATTATAAAAATTATTTATTTATTTTCAAAATAGGATCGTCCAAAAGTAAGGGACAAAATTGAGAAAAACAATGTAAACAGTATACTATATTCAAATTTTTGATTTCCTCTAAAGAATAAGTCTTACTTAGTCATTTGTAAACGTTGTACCATGGCGAAACGCCAAAAACTTGATTACTCTGTGATACAAGCTATTGTGAAGCTACACAAGGAAAAGCACACCATTAGAGAGATTTCAGAGAAAGGGAAACGTTCCAAGAGTGTTGTAGGCAGGGTTGTTAAATTCTACAATGATACTGGCAAAATAGTGCTTTTAAAACCGGCAGACCCCGCAAAACTTCGACAAGAGAAGATCGAATAATGCAGTGTATGTCATTAAAGGGCCGTTTTAAGTCTTGCACAGAAATTAAAAGGGTTATGAATAGTACCTCATGTGTTAATGTGTCAAGACAGGCTGTTTCTAGACGACTGCAAAAAATAGGGCTGTTTAATCGAACCCTAAGGAAGAAACCACTTGTTAGTTCGAAGAATAAGAAGAAGAGATTAGAGTTTGCAAACAGGTATGTAATTTGGACACATGAAGATTGGGAAAAAGTATTTTTCAGTGATGAAAGCAAGTTTAATTTATTTGGAAATGATGGAAAAAACAATGTAAAGAGACATATTGGTGAAAGATTAAGAGCAAAGTGTACTAAGAAAACTGTCAAGTTTGGGGGCGGAAGCGTCATGGTATTTGGAATGTTTTCTAGCCAAGGTACAACGCCTCTTGTCCGGTTACAAACTCGTGTAAACGCACAGATCTATAAAAACATTGTTCAAGATCATGCTGTGCCAATCATACAGAATTCAGGTTTCGATAGGGATGCCTTTATGCAAGATAATGCCCCATGTCACAAGGCAAAGGTGGTAATGAGTTACCTTAGCGAGCAAGATTTCGAAATTATGGATTGGCCACCGCAAAGTCCTGACTTAAATCCAATAGAAAATCTTTGGAAGACCTTA
>CAUZXS010001419.1:0-82500 GCA_963585895.1 Sepioteuthis lessoniana | reverse complement strand
ATAAACACATACGATCGAGGAAAAAAATTGTTACATATTGCTAGGATTATGTTTAAACTATAAGACAGAGACAATTTTACTCATGAATATCTGGTTTTGGTTGTTTCCATGAAAATTGAATGTAATATAATTGATGAAAATCCAAATTTACGATAAAGCTGTATCAAATTTGAAATCTGAGCAATCATTTAAACATTCAATATGCAAGGCATTCTGGGTATTCATTAGTCTATGTTTGATTGTCAAGGTGCCGAAATTTGATTATGGATCGATGAAAAATTAAACATTATATTGTTAGTTTTAAAAAAATCGTAAAAGCTGCTACGTCACTTGGATTGAATCAATAGCACATACCTCTCTGTCGTCAACTGGTATGATCAGATGCAGTGCGAACTATGATAGTTTTATGGTTTACTTACAATGGGGTGCAGGTGTTGTCCCTTTTAATGTTGGTAACGTCTGCTCTCCACCTCTAGCCGTTGCAATATCCGGTAAAACTAAAAGAAAAAAAAGCAACAAAATTTGTCTGACAAGATTTTACGAAAAAGATATTAAAAGATTTTGCAGAGAAAAGAAAAAAAATGTGAATTCGTATCTTTGTGGACACATGTTAGTTTCGGAGAAGGAATACCTCGAATTCAAACTAACTTTGCTCCACAGAAAATGATCTTGTGTTACATCCTACTCGTGTTATGGTGGGTGAGTATATACATGTACTGTAAAAAGGGATAAATGCGAATAAAAATAAGTAAATGAATTGATAAATTATTGTAAATTTTACCTGAACAGGAAAAGTCCGTAAATAGGATGTCGTCGATAGCAATATCTCCTTTGTCGTCAGGACCCCGAACGGCTTCAAAGATTATCTGAAAAATACCAGATTCGGAACATCACAAATCTATTTCATAACACACAAAAAGGCTACTCTTGAGAGCCATTAAGTCGAGGCAAATTAAATTTATAGAATTTTAAGACACGAAAGAAGAAATTCTTTTCGGCATCGCAACAACGCAATGATATACTGAAGTAAAAAAAATGGTAAGACTTCTAAAATTTCATCTGCAAATTCTAGACAATGTCATGCTTTCTTTACTTTTATCCTCCACCACAACGATTGATTTTAACGGCATGTAACCCTGTCTCGGATTATTTTATATCTTTAGGTTAGAGAACTGCATTTATTGTACATTTACACTTTGGGGGATATTTGTTAAAGAGGTTTTTGCGCAGTTATATATCAACTTGTTTTGTTTGTTTTCTTTGTTTAATTGCATATCAACCTTTGTAGGTCATTTAATGCCAAGTCATTCTCCAAAAACAGTAGTGGTACTATTTAACCCATCGCTGGGAGGATAAGGGGGTTCATATCTTTCCCAAGGGTATTTGTCCGAAATTTAACGTAATGGCGCGACTGGAGTTCGAACTCGATTACAACGATTTCGCAGTCTATCCCGTTAACCATTACACCACGAAATGATATCAAGTATTCCCATCTAATACTTATAATTATATAGTTTAAAATAATTATTTCCATTTAGCAATATTCATTTGCCAGCTATCGATTTAATAGTATCACTGCTGTTCTTCTCTAAAGATGGCATTGACATTGAATGACACACAAATGTTGATATACCATTAAAAAGAAACCAAAACAATAGTCATTTGTTTGCACATAGTTATATAGTTTCAAATAACTAATATTAATCCTTAGTAGACAATTATAGCTTCAATTAATTAATAGTTATGTGATATCAAGTATTCCTATCTAATCCAAATAATTGGTGCACATTGGTTTCAAATCTCTCAATCAAATACAAATAATTACATGGTTTCATTTCTATTTCATAATAGTTTTTTGTGTGCACACAGTTATATGATTTTAAGTTACTAATAATAATCCTAATTGTGTGCAAAAGAATGAGCTCGGTTTCATTTAACAATGTTATCTATAAAATGTATTAAAAATCATATATATCTAATATATACATATATATTAAATATATATGATTTTTAAGACGGAGGATTTTGCATTAAATAACTTAAATTGCTTGATATGTAAAAAAAAAAAACAATTCAACCAAACCAAACCTAATATTAATCCTAAATAAACAATTATAGTTCCAAATAAATACTCGTAATATGAATAATTTATAGATACATAGAATTTATGGATAATCTTTAAACAGTATTCTAAACTCCATCGACAAACTAGTCCACCACGTTGGTGAGGCTGGATATGCAAAGTGATCAACTATTTATATCATTGGAGACTAATCGAATATTACTCGAGTCAGACAAAACTTTTGCAATATCATAGAATGTGCTAGTTTGCAGTGTGTATATTACGTAACCGAAGTAATTCAAACCAGGGAAGGTATTCACTGTGGTTGGTAGTATCGTGGTAGTTGGTGCGCTGACACATTGTTTCATAGCTTCACTTTTTGTATGATCTGAGCGCCTGGCAGATGAACATACAACGTAGTCTAATTCCGGAATTTATACAAGTTACAAGTGTGAACTGGGCCATAACACCCCCAAAGAAACCAAAAATATATTTTTTGTGGGAACTATGTAGACACAGTTGATCACAGTATAGTAACCAAATGATTAAAGAAATTTTACACCGTTTACAAGAAATTTGACCATCAGGTAGACTTAAAAATATGGATTACAAGGCTATTCTCCAAGCCATAAAGAAAAATCCTGTGTCGCACTCACAGTTCAGTTTAATTCGTCACCTTTACAACCTTGACAAAAACACCTGGAGCTGCCAAATTATGTCTCATATCACTAAAATATTGCAAAACTTTTGATTCGCTCTCATGTTTTCAAAAATTATAATTACAAATTATGAATTGATATTTCTAATAATATACAAAAACTAACCATATAGGATCTCAAATTCAATCCAACTAACCGCGTCACCTATAATAACTTCTCTCACTTAAACCTTTGTATGACCAATGTAGTGTACCAGTTTAAATGCCCACTAAGAGAATCCTTCTTCATAAAATTTCTATGGAATAATTCTAAGAAATTTATGAATAATCTTTAAACAGATCCATTTGACCTATTAGTGGGACCCTAACTGGTACATTATCCTGGGTCAGAGTTGACCTAGGTTTAATGTCAATTAATGTACCCACATTGACCTGACTACAACGATTCTGTCGAGACGCTTAGCACTTAATCTATCCGACACTAGTTCCATCTCTCAACACCATAAAATATATTCGTGCCTCTTTTCTGAATACAGAAACATTCAAAATGAAAACACCACTATATTGCACAAAGAAAAAAAAAACTTCAAATTCTTGAAGCTCTACATATAAAGATAAACACATCTTCCAAGACCAATTTCGAATATAGCAGCCATATTATGAAATGCATTTAACACTTTTTTCGCCAATTCCCTTTCAAAAGTTCTTGTAAATTCTTTTCTTTCGCAAATTCCCCTCTCACATGTTCTCCCTCCTTCTCTTTATATAAAAGTATATAACTCGTCATTGCGTTTTGTCATTTCATAATTCGTTTTTCCTTAAGTAGACGGGAAAAATAAGGTGTCTCCTTGAATTTATTCCATTCAGCATTAAAAAGATCCATTCAAAGACTTGAATGGATCAACGATAAAAGAAGCTGAAACGAAGTGTTTGTCTTATTCAATTATATATATATATATATATATATATATATATATATATATACCTGTGTGTGTGTGTGTGTGTAAGGAATGTAATTATTTTTTTCCGGTAACATATTAATATTTTTCGTTACAGAGTTTTAATGCTGTATATATTAGTTATAATCAATGATAACTGTATCCCATTCGTTTCTGTGAATTTAAGTCGCTAGCTCTCTTTACTGACCAACACGGTAGGGGACAAAAAGGAAGATGTTCCAGCGGACAGACTGACGTCCTCGTTTTAAAATTATAACAAGATAATTGATGCCACTATGCATGAGAGCGCACAATATCTGAGACGTTAAAACGTTTTTGAAAAGCTTGGAGTCTCGGATGGTTCGGATTTCTGTCGTCCAGACTTTAGCTATATTGAGTAAAACGAGAATCTCTTACCTTATAGTGTGTTGGTGATTGTATTGGTGCCTGTCCGAACTGCCAATCATTTCCCTGATCCCTGTTCAGTTCCCACAGAGTGTTATTACCACCAGTCTCGAATTTTATGACAACTCTCAAAATACCGACACCCACACCGTTCATGCTATACCAGAAAGTTATACAACGGCGATGACCAAAAGTGGGTGGAAAGTTCTGGCTGACATACCAAGCTTTTTGGCCCGGAATCTGGGGTATGGAAGCGTCGATAAACAGATAAAAACCTGGGGAATGAAGAAGTTGAGTATTACTGTTTATATCGTCATCGACGACATTAAAAATTCACATTTATATGTGGGTGCGAGCATGTGGAGGGTATGTATATATGCGTGTGTGTATGTATGTGTAAATATGAGGTTTGATTAATAGGATAGGAAAAGCGTGACGCTTTTTTTTAATTTTCTACTTTAAAAATTTTTTTATTGATATTATTATACAGTGACATGCATAAGTATTGGATACATGTTATTTTCTGTTATAACTCTAGTTTATGTTCGCCATTTTGCCTGATATTTGGTAAGTAATATTTCGTAAAGTTGTTTTAGTTGGATGTGGAAGGAAAATCAAAAACTTATGGTTGAATCCTTTATTTTTATCAAAGTTTAAAATTACCCTATACAAAAGTATTGGATACATCAATTTAATATTTTGTTGCGTAGCCTCTGTTTTGTTTCACTGCTTTCAGTCGCTTTCTATAGTTGACCACGAGTTTTCCACACTGATCTAGGGTTACTTTACCCCATTCCTCCTTGCATAATTCCTCTAATTGCTTGATATTTTGTGGATTCCGCTTATGAACTTTAACCTTTAAAGTATTCCACAAATTCTCAATTGGATTCAAGTCTGGGAACTGGCTTGGCCAATTGAGAGAATTAATACCATTATTTTCAAACTATTCCTTTGTGAGTTTTGCGGTATGTTTGGGATCATTGTCGTGCTGAAGCACGAAATTCCGACCATGTCCTAAAGAAGTTGCAGATTTCTGAAGGTTCTTCTCTAGAATCTCCCTGTACATGCTACCATTCATTCTAACATGGATAACTTGATTATGTGCCCTTGGATGAAAAGCATCCCCATATCATAATGGAACCACCCCCAAACTTAACTGTGGGGATGGTGCCAGTTTTTTCGCCAAACATTTGACACTGTGTTCCTTCCGAATAGTTCAACTTTCGTTTCATCTGACCAGATTACCTTTTCCCAAAACGGCATACCTTTCTTTTCATAAGTTTCGACAAATTTTAATAGGTCTTTGACATGTTTGGTTTTCAGTAAAAGCACTTTTCTTGGTGATCTTCAATGAAAGCCTGTACGATATAGAGCTCTGCTAATGCTATCCTTACTTACATTAATTCCAGCCCCTCAAGATCAGTTTTAATTTCAGAACGAGTAATGAAGGGGTTTATTTGCACATTTCTGCTGATCCACCTTGAAGTACGCTCATTTATTTTTCTCGGTCTTCCATTTCTTGGAAGGTTTGCTGTACTGTCGCCATACTTCTTATACTTTCTTATTATATTTCCTACTGTACTTAGTGATAGATTCATTTTTTTGCTAATTTTTCGGTAACCTTGTCTTCATTTATGAAGTTCAATGATTCTATCTCGCATATCTCTAGATAATTCTTTAGTTTTTGCCATTTTTAATCCTTGAATTGGAAAATGCACATCAAAGAGTCAGATGATTAGTAGCACAATCTTGTAAAAAATGTGTGCTTCTCTGATTGGTCAGAGATAATATCCCAATACTATGTGGTACTATAGCTTCACGACACCTAGTTGGCCGCTGGTCTCGTGATTACCACATGTGTTGACTGGTCTTTCTCTGTTTCTTTCCACGCCCACGTTGCTTTCAGATCCGAGGAAATAGAAGATGGATGTGGTCCAGTCGATGAAGGCTGGAATTCGTGTTAGAGAGAAGAAAAGTTGCCAAGCAAATTTAGAAAAATGACGAAAAAAAGGCGTTTGTTATAAACAGTAACAAATGTTTATTTACACACTTGCTTAAATAATTTTTCATCAAACACCGTGAACTGCGGGTGAAAGTAGTTGAATGGTGGAGTTTTAACTGCAATTAGGCAGTGTCAAAATGGCGAATGCAATGGCAACGGATTTGGTTCTTTAAGCGGCGAATTCCTGAACCAACTCAATTTTTCGCTTTGGGTGTCCTCTATTTATGGGCCCGAATCCCGAATAATCAGTTTCTGATTGGTCAGCCAATGGGGACTGCCAACCAATGGCTATCATCATAACAATCCCCCCCCCAGTTTGCCCCTGATTGGTTTAGACAATCGGCCAATCAGCCAGTCATCGGGAGGGGCTACAAGGAGTAGTCCTGTGGTTGGTTGACCAATGATTTTGTGATTCAAGGCCTTGTGCCAAACTTGGTGACACCAACCCAAATTGTCCGCTATTTTAAAAATACATTTTTTTGTTTATACTTTGAAATCCGATGGCTCTTTTGACAGCTCTTTGCAGGTGTGCGGATGTTTATTTTTTGGGGGACAGATTTATAGGTCAACAAGTTTTGATCGGATCTCAAACTTTTTTGTACTTAATCACTTGGTATTTATTTTATACACGATTCTCAAAAAATACTTGGACACCCAAAATGAATTTATTTTTAATAAAATACTTATTATCATGATTTAATAAAATTAATTAATTTCATTTGATTAATTTCGCCAGCCAACTCCTTGACACTTAAATGAAAGTGTCATAATTATCGAAAATTTGAATATTTAAAGTCTTTTAAAATACAAATTTTCAATTAGAAATTTGAAAAAAGTGTCATATATTCAATAATTTTGCATAGGGTAATTATGAACTTTGATTTAAAAAAAAGCATTCAATCATAAGTTTTTAATTTTCCTTCCACATCCAACTAAAACAACTTTACGAAATATTACTTACCAAATATCAGGCAAAATGGTAAACATAAACTAGAGTTATAACAGAAAATAACAAGTATCCAAGATTTATGCGTGTCACTGTACATAGATATTATCATAGATATAATTATATATAAATATTATTATAGATATCATGTATTGATTAAGTTTTAAACCTTGTTATATGAGTTGTTTTGCTGCATCTTTTGCTGCTTTTTAGCATCTCACATTTTTTGAGCATTAATTTGAAGACTGCTTTTCTAAAAAAAAAAAATGTAATTTTCCATAGTGTCTACCTTTTCTCATACACTTCATCGACACTTTTATTTATAAGTATTTTTGTAAATAAACAGGATTTCTACGCGCAGAGATGCAGCACAATGATTTTAGGTATTTTAGGTAGATGTATCGATCTATACGTATACGCTTGCACACACACACGCACACACACACACAAATATATATACATATATATATATATATATATATATATATATATATATATATATATATATATTTACTGAAGCAGCAAGTTATAACTCAAAGAAAATGCAGTACAATATCTAAAAGAGTTCTGTATGCTTCGAAACCGAAATTAAGCTGAATCTAACAAGCTTCCTAATCATGGTCTACCTACGTGAAACACAGAGTAACAAGTTTATATATATATATATATATATATATATATATATATATATATGGGGGGCACTCTTATGTTAAAATACTCTCACACAATATATAATTATTTTCAATCACAGTGTCTTTGGTAAAGTATATTAAAAAGGAAATGATCTCCTACCCGTTGCTTTTCCTAAGGTGTGGTCAGTCAGTGGGCCAGTCTCTGGAGTCGAAGTCGCGCCGGAGCCAATCATCCAATCAAAATCATCTCCATGATTTACGTTTAACCATGTACATCGCGAAAATTCAAAATCACAGTCACCTGTAACATATGTAAAACACAACAGGCTATTAATTGATTTGAGAGCCGTTTTCGTCTAAAGAGAAAGAGTAAAAAAATATTTTACATATTTCTATTCTCTCATTTTTATATTTTTTTTTACTTGACTACACTTGGAAATATTTTAAAAAATTATATCAATTTTCTCTTCATTTTGATCAGAACTATTAACTCTGTTTATCAATACTTCATTCAAAAAGTTGTAAATTGTATTTTCATTGAATAAAAACTTTTGACTATGTTTCATTATTTTGATTGGTGCATCATCAATATCAACAACTTACTGAGTTCAGTTTAAGGTGTTTTTTTGTATCTCTTTAGGGAACTAGGAATATATATATATATATATATATATATATATATATATATATATATATATATATATATATATATTCTCAACTTTTCAAATATACATACATAAATATATATATACTTGGATTAGATATATTTTTATTATATCTTCTCCAAAATCAAAAAAGGGAAAAACGCAAGATTTTACGAAAAAGAGAGCTCAATAAATAAATAATAATAATATGGTATCTGGTCTGGTTTCTTTTTTAAATGGCATACCAACCTTCGTTGGTTATTTAATGCCAAAGCCAACATAATAAAAGAATATCAATGGTATTATTTAACCCATTGCTGGAGGAAGGTAAGATGGTTCATATCTTTCTCTTGGGTATTTTTCTAAATTGCGTAACTAGAGTTTGGTCTTGATAACTTCAAGGCTGCAGTTCAGCCATTATCCCACAGAGACTCCAAACTATAATATTTGGAGAGTGTGACCTCGTGATGTAATAGTTAAAGCGATGGACTGCAGAATCGTAGTAAGCGAGTTCGAACTCCAGTCACGCTATCACGTTAACTTTCTGACAAATACTCTTGGAAAAGGTACAAATCTCCTTATCCTCCCAGCTATGGGTTAAATAGTACCACTACTGTTCTTTTGGAGAATGGCTTGGCATTAAATAACCTATAAAGGTTGATATGCCATTAGGCAAAAAAAAAACATATGTAATATGTGGAGTTTTACCATATTATAACAAACATTTTAAAAAATCAAAATAAAGTGCTCAATATCAACCGGTAGATAAACCCTAAAATAAACGTATTTTGGTTTACTCTCTTTGTTTAATGGCATATCAGCCTTCATGGGTTATTTAAAGCCAAAGCCATACTTGTAGAAGAGTATCTGTCGTACTATTAGTTGAAAAGGAACATAATAGTGTGACTGGACTTTGCAATCGTTTACTAATAAATGTAATATATATATATATATATATATATATATATATATATATATATATATATGGTATGAGACGAGAGCTGTTTAGCCTTCATATGCCAAAACCTGCAGGAAGATCCTCCATATATATCATAATCATCAAGTCGAGCTGACAGCACGGATTTCCTTGACTATCATTCACCATTCTCCCCATCAAATATCGCTCTCGGCAGATCCTTCAAACTATATCCCTAAACTAAAATGAATAAGTTCTTACTGGACGGCCAACACTGGCGCATCCATGTGTTGGGATCCATAGAAGAACATCAATTATGAGTTCGCCCTTGCTCCTACAGCAGTGTCCCACATGTCTAGTTCGTCTTACTTGGGTGATTTTTGAGATGTGAGGTTAGTGGCCGTACAGCTGTTGTTTTGTGAGGTGTTTGCTTCCAGGATTTGTTCAAAACAGCACATATTTTTCTTGTGTAGTTCCCATCTAGCTTTTTCGCCATGCGTTCTATTAACGTCCATGCAATAGTGTTGACACAGCGATAGCTAGGAACAATCCCGTTTTATTTTAACGGATAGATCAGACTTCTATATAAATCGATGACCTATCAACAGCAGTCCACGTTTTCGCTTGATGTACGTTGACATTACTTTCAATAGATGAGATATTCCTGCCAAGGTAAACATATATATATATATATATATATATGATTAAAATTTGGTAAACTCACCGTTAAAATAATCTCAAACGATAGGTAAAATATAAAACGATTTTAAAACCCACAAAATCATTGCTGTCCTCGATATACGAAAGCACAGAGCAAATTTTTCAATATTACGCATCTCAATCGACTCAGGCAAATCAAATTGTCATTCTTATTTAAGCAATACTATTAAAAACTTTAACTTAGATTATAAAACAATTTTAATCTAATCTGCAATTGAAATATCTTTTTATGATGTTGCAGGTGGCCATAGTTGTTATTTTCTAATCATCCAAATTCTTGATATATCGGAGACAGCTAAGAAATGCCACTTAGAATTTTTCACTCTTTACGAAACAGTACCATCAATATCATCATGGATTGTTGTTAGAAAGGAAATCCATCAGATTCACGGTTCTTCTGGTATATTAATAAAATCCATATTGCGCGCGTGTGTGTGCGTGTTTCTATAACTCAGCACATCATAGCGAGATTTTAATTAGAGCAATATATTCAAAATACTCAAACCTAAAGAATAAACAATTCCGAGCGAAATTGACTGTTTAAATATCATTTTGTGGGAACCCTATTTGCACTGGCAGTCATTTTTTTTTATTCCTTCAAACTCTCGTTAAATCAGATTTAACTATGAAATGATAATTAGAATCCTCAACTCCTTCATAAAGAGGAGTATCAATATCATTAAGGAGTTCTGTAACAATGTAAACAACAAGTTCATGGATTGTTTAATATACGATTAAAAAATGCTTTACCTCCGATTTCACATGGTTCGGTGTTAATGATAATGTCGTCAATGGCAATGTCTCCTTTGTAGCTTTTACCAATAACACCCTCAAAAATCAGCTGCAAAAGAAGATGACAAAAAGTAGCAACAAATATCCTTTTAATATCACCTTTTAGTTGTAATTATTCTTTATGGCACCATCGATTTTGGGGAGTATTTATCTTAACTTTTAATTGTTTTCTAGTAATTGCAATCTGACAATATTTCATCAAAAAATTTTTAAAAGATGTTTCTTTTTGTTTGATTGGGTTTTAGGTAGGTTATTTTAAACCAAATATATATATATATATATATATATATAGAGAGAGAGAGAGAGAGAGAGGGAAATGTATGTGTGCATGTGTGTGTAAGTGTGTGCGTGCGTGTGTGTGTCTGTGGTTTGTAAACAAAAAGTAGGTAACATATCTAAATGATCCAGAATTCATTCATTAGCACACAGTTAAATGTTCTCAAGCGTTGCTATTTATTGTTTGCATACAGTTGAATGTTTTCAAGCATTGCTATTTATTGTTTGCACTCAGTCAAATGTTTTCAAGCATTGCTATTTATTGTTTGCACACAGTTAAATGTTTTCAAGCATTGCTATTTATTTGTTTGCACACAGTCAAATCTTTTTAAGCATTGCTATTTATTGTTTGCATACAGTTAAATGGTTTCAAGCGTTGCTACCTAATACAAAAAATTCAATTTCATCATTTATTTGTACACCGTTAAATGGTTTCAAGTATAGTAAATATTTAAATAGTTTTATTTGACCCATTAATGGAACCCAATCAGTTTCCACCACTCCCGGTCAGAGTGCTTCTAATAGCAATGGTATTGAAGGAGTATTCTATATTCCCCTAAGCTCCAAGACTGGAGCATCACCATCAGATGGCTTAGTGTCATATCGAAGACACTCGTTGGAGGTAGACCTACCCTCTGCAAATATGCAGTCATCATATTCTACAGCCCCAGCTGACTGGAGTTAAAAAAGATGCTGTTAATACAAAAGATAAACACAACAAAAATGGCACCGAGAAAGATTAAGAATATATATATATATATATATATATATATATATATATATATATATATATATACAAATATATATATATATGGATTATTAGGGCCATGTTAAACATAAACAGCCTTGATTAGGATTTTGAGTCACCGATTCTATTACATACAATAACCAACAGACCCAAGTTATAAATAAAGCTTTGTCTTATTTATACATTTGTGGTGTATTGGTTACCACCGTATGAAATGTTCACGGTGGCAAGTTCTAATCCTGGACGAGACTGATTGCATTTCACATAGCACAAATACCCTTGGGATAGGTATGAATCCAATTATTCTCCCTCCAGCTATGGCTAAATAGTAGGACAGACTAGGTTCTTCAGCCTTGGTGAGGCAACTAGTCTAGGAGAAGGAAAACTCTGAATTCAAACCTGTTAAACTCCGCTTAAAAAATTGACCATGTGTCATATCCTGCCCGAGCGGAGGGGTTGGGTAAATATGATGAAATGTTCACGGTGACTCAAGTTCAAGTCTTGGACTAGGCTGTTTGTCTTCCACATAATGCCAGTACCCTTGAAAAAAGTATGAAACCAAATATTCTCCCTCTAGCAATGGGTAAATACTAGGGCAGACTGAGCTTTTTAACCATAGTATGGCAACCAGTCATGGAGAATGAAAACTCTGATTTTAAATCTGTTAAACTCCGTTTGCAAACAGACCTTGTAATGCATCCTGCTCATGCAGAAAATTTAGGTATATATATATATATATACTTTTAAGAAAAACCAAAATTCGGTCACAATAGGATTATAAATTTATTTTCATCGTGCAAAGAGCACTGAAAAAATCAATAACTCCAAAAAAATTCAGCAGGACTTCTTCAGATCCTGCATAGAGATAATGAATACAGCCAGAAGGGAGGTGGTCACAGGAGGGAACGCGAGGGGAAGGAGTCTCCTCCCATTTAAGATTACTCCTGGTCTTTTTTCGTTTCCGGTTTAGATCATAACAAAATAATGAGACGTTAGTTTTAATTGAGCTCTTTACCAGGAATATTTGAATATTCGAAGTTTGAATAATTTAATTGTCCTGATGGAATTGTTCCCTACTCCGGAATTACTGGATTGAATAATACCTATATATATATATATATATATATATATATATATATATATATATATATATATATATATATAAAGCACGTGTATATGAGGTGTAACCAAAATAAATTTAAAAACTGATTTTTTATTTTAAAACTAAAAATATAAATGAATTTGTGTTCAGAACTGAACAGTTTATATAATAAAATGATGATATCTAGATCCCTGGACATCGGTCTAGACTTTGTCTAAATAAATCAGTACCAATTTACATAACTTTTTGACAACCAGTCTTGAAGTGAATCCGCAAGAAAGGCTTCTTTGTGAGGCCCCCATCATGATTTGCTCTTGGCAGGATCATTATGTGAAAAGCGAAAATACTCCCCTAAAATGTGTCCCTAAATTTTTTGACCCATGCTCTGCTAGAATTTTGTTTACTTCTTTATCAATCCGCTGTTTGTTTCATTTTTATGTACAATGGGATCATTAATCTAAATTCCGTAAATATCAAGTCGATATGTTGACAGTCATTGTCAGTTTTTACAGAACTATTTTTTTCTGGTCTTAACCTTTTTATAGTTCACCAAATGCTTATCCGTCCGTATTATTATGGATCTTTTATTTTTGACCCAATTTCAACCAAACCTTTAGAAACTGTTACGATGATCCATAGAAACGTTTTTAAATATATTCAGAGTTGTTTCTAAGTAAGAACCGTTCCTTAAGCAATCTTTATATCTTACGCTTCTCTCACGGTAAAAGTGCGTCAGTCGTATATATTCCCAATGTTCACAGTGACAAATTGTTTTCTGTTGATATGCAATGGAGACTGTTTTGTTTCAATGTACAATGGTGCCATTTAGCTAAATTAAGAAAATATTCAATTGATATGTTACCTGGTAAGGATTTTCAGTTATAAGTTTTGGTATTTCCATTTGTGCTAGTTTCCAGTTTGGTCCTTGTTCTCCGACAATATGCAGATAATTATCCGTGTCGTAAGTTGTATTGTCCGAACTGTGAATACGAATCTATTGAATAAATAAATAAGATCATCTAAGAACGTTAAAATACAGAATTTTGAGAAAATTGATCAATAAAAAGAATATCCTTTGTGGTTTTTCTTCGAAATCAATGCACAAATCTCGAATAATATATCCTGTCTTAAAAACAAGCAAACACTTGACAATATAATCAATAATATCAAAAGCACGTTCATATGAATATGTGTGTTTGTGTGTGTGTTTCAGAGAGTGTCAATAGTTTAAGAAATAACTGAACCAAATTTCGTGAATGATCTGCACTTGGTTTTCCTTAAATGCGTCCCAATTTACAAGCCAAAAATACTTTTCTCGCGTTTTGCAGGAACTTTAAAATTAGAAATACGAGGCTCACTCAATAAGCAAGGAATTTTTTTTGGAAAAATGTTTAATTTCTTTTTTTTTTTTCAAAAATTTTTTCCATAAATATAAATTCCATATTGTTTTGAATTAGTTTATATCAAATATTGTTTTAAACTTGCTAAAATACATTTTGATGTTATACAAAATGATGGCAAATCAGTGTTCTCCAGGCAGAGATCATCATAATTTTGGTGTCGGAAAAGTACAAACCACTTGAAAATTTACAGAGAAATGTGTGATGTATACAACGAAGCATGTTATAATAAAAAATGTTGACAGATGGGCTAAACATGGGTTTGCCAACGTGCCTGAGTCGAAACAATAATCAATGAAGTGAAATCACACTGACTCTCCGGGACAGAAATAGTTCTGGTTGCAGCAGTCAGTAAAGAAGGTGGTGCTAAGAGTATTCGGGAAGATGAAAGGATACATCTCGATTAATCTTTTTATAGGTGCAGCGGTCAGTTAAGAAGGTGATGCTAAGAGCCTTTTGGGACATGAAAGGATTCGTTATAATTAATGTTTTTATGGGTGCAGCGGTCAGTAAAGAATGTGATGCTAAGAGCCTTTTGGGACATGAAAGGATTCGTTATAATTAATGTTTTTATGGGTGCAGCGGTCAGTAAAGAATGTGATGCTAAGAGTCTTTTGGGACATGAAAGGATTCTTTATAATTAATGTTTTTATGGGTGCAGCGGTCAGTAAAGAATGTGATGCTAAGAGTCTTTTGGGACATGAAAGGATTCTTTATAATTAATGTTTTTATGGGTGCAGCGGTCAGTAAAGAATGTGATGCTAAGAGTCTTTTGGGACATGAAAGGATTCGTTATAATTAATGTTTTTATGGGTGCAGCGGTCAGTAAAGAAGGTGATGCTAAGAGTCTTCGGAAACATGAAAGGATTCGTTATAATTAATGTTTTTATGGGTGCAGCGGTCAGTAAAGAAGGTGATGCTAAGAGCCTTTTGGGACATGAAAGGATTCGTTATAATTAATGTTTTTATGGGTGCAGCGGTCAGTAAAGAAGGTGATGCTAAGAGCCTTTTGGGACATGAAAGGATTCTTTATAATTAACGTTTTTATGGGTGCAGCGGTCAGTAAAGAAGTTGATGCTAAGAGCCTTTTGGGACATGAAAGGATTCTTTATAATTTAATGTTTTTATGGGTGCAGTGGTCAGTAAAGAAGGTGATGCTAAGAGCCTTTTGGGACATGAAAGGATTCGTTATAATTAATGTTTTTATGGGTGCAGCGGTCAGTAAAGAATGTGATGCTAAGAGCCTTTTGGGACATGAAAGGATTCTTTATAATTAACGTTTTTATGGGTGCAGCGGTCAGTAAAGAAGGTGATGCTAAGAGCCTTTTGGGACATGAAAGGATTCTTTATAATTAACGTTTTTATGGGTGCAGCGGTCAGTAAAGAAGGTGATGCTAAGAGCCTTTTGGGACATGAAAGGATTCTTTATAATTAACGTTTTTATGGGTGCAGCGGTCAGTAAAGAAGGTGATGCTAAGAGCCTTTTGGGACATGAAAGGGTTCGTTATAATTAATGTTTTCATGGGTGCAGCGGTCAGTAAAGAAGGTGATGCTAAGAGCCTTTTGGGACATGAAAGGATTCGTTATAATTAATGTTTTTATGGGTGTAGCGGTCAGTAAAGAAGGTGATGCTAAGAGCCTTTTGGGACATGAAAGGATTCTTTATAATTAATGTTTTTATGGGTGCAGCGGTCAGTAAAGAAGGTGATGCTAAGAGCCTTTTGGGACATGAAAGGATTCGTTATAATTAATTTTTTTATGGGTGCAGCGGCCAGTAAAGAATGTGATGCTAAGAGCCTTTTGGGACATGAAAGGATTCGTTATAATTAATGTTTTTATGGGTGCAGCGGTCAGTAAAGAAGGTGATGCTAACAGCCTTTTGGGACATGAAAGGATTCTTTATAATTAATGTTTTTATGGGTGCAGCGGTCAGTAAAGAAGGTGATGCTAACAGCCTTTTGGGACATGAAAGGATTCGTTATAATATATGTTTTTATGGGTGCAGCGGCCAGTAAAGAATGTGATGCTAAGAGCCTTTTGGGACATGAAAGGATTCGTTATAATTAATGTTTTTATGGGTGCAGCAGTCAGTAAAGAATGTGATGCTAAGAGCCTTTTGGGACATGAAAGGATTCTTTATAATTAATGTTTTTATGAGTGCAGCGGTCAGTAAAGAAGGTGATGCTAAGAGTCTTCGGGAACATGAAAAGATCCATCATAAATAATTTCCTTGAAAAAGGTACAACTGTAAATAGTGTTTCCTATTGTCAACTTCTTAGGTAATGTTTGTCTTATTTATTGGATGACCTTCATATATATATATATATATAAATATATATGGCAGCTTTTCTTTGTCATGCTATTGGATTGATGAAACAACCCATGGAAACTCCTGAGGACCAAACTCACTAACCAGAAGTAACTGTTTCGCATTAGTAATTTGCAAACCATCACACCACGACATGTTGACTTGATAGATATATGCAATAACCATTTACTAAACATAGTTTGGCTCAAGGCCAGATGAATATGAGTAGTAGGTAACAAAACAATTTTTCTGCTTCTGTCAAAAAATCTGTTACTATTATTCAAAAACAAAAATGAATTCAGATTTTTATGCTGATTGATTTTAATAGCCTATCAACCAGTTTAAGATTATTTTATGCCAAGAGGTTAGAGAATCGCTTTCCTTATAATAGCATTGAAGTGGTGCTCCACATTCAATTTAGTGCCATACCTTGAACTGCTTCTTTTACAAAGTGGGTGGAATGTACAAATATTTTCGACAAAAAATCTTGGAAATTTTTTCCCATTTTAGATTTAATAATAATGTGAATTACTCATGCAGTACTAATGTACTACACATAATCGATATTTTAAAAATCAATAGAATTCACTTAAAGGAAATTTCGTCCTTTAATAAGAACCGAAATAATAAAAATTTGGTCGGTGTTTATTCGCACGCATTATATTATGAAACCCACTTTTTTAAAAAGAAAAAAAAAACACCGATGATTTTGATATCCAATTAAATTGAAGCTTAAAATATTTCCATGTTGGTGCATCTATAGCTGGAAGGGGTAATGATCATTAAAAAATGGATGGGTTATAGTATTATTTAAATCCAGGATAAAAATGCTATTTTGATTTACCTTCACATTGAGCTCTCCAACATCAGCCCCGTACATGTTGTAGTAAAATTGAAGACAATGATCATCGGGAAGCGCTTTATAGACTGGAGATATCAGCCTGGCTGTGTCGTTCGGTTTCCTTGGACTTGAAGATTCGATGTACATATAATGGCCTAAAATTATTGCAAATAACAAGGAATGTTTTAGTCTTATTTTGCAGTTGTCAATGCTAATCTTCAAGAGAAAAAATGTCTACAACTTTTTTTTTTACTTCTAAAATCTTGTTCTCAATCAAAGAGTTTCCAGATTAGTAAAACTCCTGCCTATCGCTTGATCAACATCCTTTATTATCCCTTGCTGCAATTTCAGATAATTAAAAAAGATTTTGTTTCTGTTCAAATACTTATGCCCAGTGCTTTCTGTCGCGTAATCGGATTTTATATTCTAAAGGGAAATGAATTTAAAATCTGATTCAAATAAAATTCCTTTACCTGAATTAGTTCCATAAGTATGATCAGCTGCAGGTCCTGTGAACTTGCTTTGCGTTGCTCCCATTTTTAAACTCCAACGGAAATCAGCTTTGTTATCATTGTGATAACCACACTTGTTGAATGTTTCAAAGTCACAGTCTCCGTAAGGTTCTGCTCAAAATAATTTCATTCAAATAAACATTAGAATATTTCTACACTCTTATTATGATAGCGACTATGCGTTTGGCTATCTGTAACTATAACTACGTCATCACCAATGTCATAATTCCACTAGTTATTTATTTCACATTCTCAATGTTTTTATCAATATTGAAATGTTAATTATTTTAAAAGAAATACTGTCGGCCATATCTACGTACTAAATACTGTAATTTTATTCTTTACAGTCGAATTCTGTTAAACAGCTAATTTTTGAAATGTTTGCAATGAAAGCCGGGGGTGCTAGCATACAAGTTATTCCATTCTTCGATTATACCCCTCTGTTTCAGATGATTTTAACGTAATAATTTAATTAAAAAATATCAAATGTTATTTTTACTTCCTTAATTCTTTTATTGATTTACCCGAAATTGATTATTCCTAAATATCAAAACGCATATAAAAGGATCCTATGTATAACTTTCAATAGAAATCAATTAAAACAAAAAAAAAAAATAAATGTAATCTTTTTATACGCATTATTTAGTTTCGTTAGTCTTTCTAATTTGAAATAAGATTTTATTACATTAAAACTTAAGTAGTCGCGACCGGTAGAGAGTGGATAACAATAAAGAAAAGCATGAAAATTGAATATATATATATATATATATATATATATATATATATATATATATATATATATATATATATATATATTTGAATAAGACAGAATTTCCATAGTTTTACTTTCAGTATAAAAAGCCTGATTTCACCCGGAAGATGTCCGTCTAAATTTCATCCTTTGAATACCCAACAATTATTTCACTCTCTAATTTTATTCTAATAATACCTGTCAATTAATTAACCTTCACAATATATGTATTTAATTGCCACCTTAGAATACCCATCAATAATTTCACCCCCATAATACTTATCTGTAATTTCCACCAAGAAAACCCACCAATAATTCAATCACCAGAATACCCATTTATAATTTTACCCTCAGAATACCAATCTATTATTTCCCCCTCGAATACCCGTCCATAATTATACACTGAGAATACCCGTCTGAATTTCAACTTCAGCAAACACGTCTTTCTTTTTTCAGTATTTCAACTTCCTTTAATTCTATCCTCAAAATATCTATTTGTAAGTCCACACACAAAATATCCCTCTATAAGATGTACACATATGAAAAAAATACATATTTCCGGACACTAACAAATTATATTGACTTTTTATGATTAAAAAAAGATACAAACCTTTGCATCCTCCATCTTGTAGAGAGATATCATCTATTGCAATGTCGCCCACAAACTTTTTATATTTCACCCCTTCGATGATGACCTAGATTTTTAAAAGATATATATGAAAATACAGTGTTCAGAAAATCCATGAAAATCAACGATTGAAACATTTATATTGTTTACTCGTTTATTTTATTTTATTTTATTCTTAGGTGAATCATTGCCATCGAAGAATTTTGACTTGAATTGACTTTAATTTTGATTTTGTCGTGTTCTTGTTTAGCTGTAATCTTATTCATAAATATATCCAGCTCAAAATACGAGGAGTTGTGCTTAGCTTATTTTGGCCATTTCGAAGGCTTCCAAAAATCTCGACCTTCTTTATAATCTCGTAATCACGTCACATTTCGTAACTTATCGGTCTGGTTCACAGAATAATGGGTGGTATCCAACAATTTTCTAAAAAGCTTTGATTTTCAGTTCTACTCATCAATGGCTCTTTATAGGTCATCATCTGATCGACGATGTTTAGAATATGCTAACTGTATTTCCGGCAGAGGGGTAAGATCCTTCACCAAAAAAAGAGAGATTATGCTGTGTATGAAACTAAAATGCATCTAATGATGAGGATCAATTTCTGGATATCTAGGGAATGTAGAGTAACCCTTCATTGTTATTACTCATAGGTCAACTCTGACCAAATGTCTTAGTACCTATTAGTGTCCATCTATGGGTCAAATAGATCTGTTTAAAAATCTCTTAAGAGAAACTATGCGAAAATGTATATATGGATGTACAATGATTCTTTAACCTCGAGACATAAAAAAGATTTGATATGCCGAGGAAACACACGAATCAATCAATATTTTAAACTCAGTCGATTAGAGTTGCTATTATTAGTTTAAAGGCATGTCAACTCTTAATGGGATATCTTATACCAAAATTTGAAACATTTGGGAATAATCATAACCATTTGTATAGACAAAATTCCATGGCAATAGATTTTTAACAGTAATTTTTATTCGATCGTAATAATCATTTGTTTACTCAGATATATGGTATCAATCCTTCTTATTTAATACAAATAATTTGCACATAGCTGTATGGTTTCAAGTAGTCCTATCTATAATCATATGGTAATAATTTGTATTTATTAGTATTCATTTGTTTACATAGTTGTATAATTTCAAGTAACTGGTTGACAAAGTTTCATGTAAAAAATGCTATTAAAATGATTAGTTAAAATGATAAGTAACACGGTAACAAGATACATGAGTAGTGGAATAAAAGATGCATGTAAAAGGCAGAACATATTGTGGCCCTATCAATGGGTCTAATAAATCTGTTTAAAAATCAGTATTTCTTGATAATTCTAAAATATTTGTATGAAAAATAATTACTTGAAGCTATAATTGTTTACTAAGAATTATTATTAGTTACTTGAAACCATATAACTGTTCAAACAAACTATTATTAAACAGATGGTTTGGGTTGGTTTCGTTTCGTTTCATAGCACATCGACCCTTGTGATTTATTTAATGTCAAAATCTGTTTACACACACACACACACACACACACACACATATATATATATATATATATATATATATATATATATATATATATATATATATAAAATATTATTCAATCCAGTAAATCCGGAATAGGGAATAATTCCAATCAGGACAAATGAAATATTCAAACATAGAACATTAAATTGAATATTCCTGATAAAGAGCTCCATGTAAATAAAATCCACTGAGCAAATGAAGGTGAATTACATAGAAATAATTCGAAACCATATGATTATTTGTATTAGACAGGAATATTTTAAATTATGGAACTGAGCAAATTGTTTTTGTAAAATAGGAATACTTGATATGATATAATTGTAAATTAGTTACTTGCAACCATATTGTTGGATGCAAACAAATGACTACTATCGAATAGAAAAAATACTTGAAACCATATAATTATTAGTATTGGATAGGAATACTTGAAAGCGTAGACCAGTTTAAAAATTATTTCTATTCAATATAAATACCTCTTAGCATGAAATAACCCTAGATGACTTGAATTGTCGTAAGAAAAAAAAACATTGCAAATATAGCGCACAGTCAGTTTGATATTGGGTCCCAAACGCGTAGGTCAAAGTAAAAGCAAACGCTGTTCTCTCTTGAGCGACATGTGTCACAAAAATGACTAACAAACAGTCGTCTTACTAGAGTCGGGACGTACCTCTCTGGTGTTGAAATCTCCAGACCATAGACACATCTACTTCAGTTTTGTAAGCCAAAGACGAGGATAAGGTTAATCCTATCCTCGAATTGACGGAGAATGAAGATGGGACAATTTAACAACAAGATAAATCCCCCTTTTTAAAAAAAAAAACTTACACGAGTTCTCTTGGGTTTTTTCTAAAGTTGTATGTATGTTACTCAACCTCTCTGCCACGGACAGGAGGTGACAAAATGTAAATTTTTAAGCGGGATATTGCTGGTTTTAATTCACAGTTTTTCTTTTACAAGACCGGTTGCCTAACCAAGGCTAAAGAACCCAATCACATCCACAAGATACCCATAGTTGGAATGAGAACAGATCGACTCATGCTTTCCCTAAGGTTTATTAAAGCGAAGTGAAACGCAAACAGGATTTGAACTCGAGTCACTGATTCCGTTTCTACGACGATAACTTACGTTTAGAGAGCTTCCATCTCTAAAGTAGTAACTATTTATCAAACACTAGTTTAGCACAAGGGCAGAAATGTGGAGCACCAAGTGAGAATTGAACTTGTCTGCTACTCTAGCGCGCTAATCTTAATAATGTTATATATTGACCCTTGACCGAGTCGTCAATCAGAGATGCACCTGTGTAAATAAGCGGAAGAAGCAGAAACGAGTGGGCGTTACGAAAGAATATAAGCAGATGCCGGCGGCCGTTGAGTTAGTTGAAGACAGGAAGGCCAGAGTGAGAACCAGCTTGCAGACTGAGGACTGTGGCCCTCAGCGACCCCCGGTTGAGCAACCCCAGCCAAGATGCAGAAGAAGTGCTAAGTGGGTTCGTGAAAATAACACAGCATGCTAGGGTCAAGAGAAGAAGTTGGGTCAATATAGCAGTCTGTCCCTGTCTCTACTCATCTCTCACACACCATAGAAACCTCAACCCTTTCGAGAATAAAGTATGAGTTATACATATTTTTATAAAGTGTGTTCGTTCGTTTATTGAATCAATGTTATGATTATGGCTATATAACAATAACACTCAAAACGCTTATCGCTAAATTTGTAATTATCTCCTAAAGAAGATTCTGTTTAGGTTAGTCAGTTGATTGGTTGGATTTTACGGCAAGTCAACTCTTGGGATATTTTTTGCTGAAGACCTTTTTCATTTTAATTCCTTTACGTACTGATCATAGTCAGAAAGATTCGGTAGATAATGTTTAAAGTTAGTTTCTGTTGTAATTACCTTAAACGTTGTTGAGCAATTAAATTCAACTTTTCCCAAATTCCATATGGGTCCCTGCGTTCCTGATTTTGTCCACACTGGTAACTGTTCGCTGACTTCGGTGATGATGTAAATATTAAGCTTACCGACATTGGAACCGCGCATACTGTACCAAAATTGCATGCATCTTAATCCAGGGTTCATACTATTAGCTATGTACATAAGTTCAGCTTTTTGTGTATGCTGGCTGCCATCTCCTTCCAGGTACATATAATATCCCCCTATGATGAAAAGTAAACGAATGGATTGATTTTAAGAAAGAAAAAAACATACAAAAAAAGCAAAACAAAAATAGAACCCTCATCTTTTCTTTTTAAAACATTAAAATGATGTCGATATCTATCACCAGTTGCTTTCAAATGATTTTATTTTTACATTTCACCAGGTGCTTTCATTCTAATTATGTTTTTTGTTGTTTTTAATGGCATATCAACCTTCATGAGTTATTCAATGTTAAAGACATCTTTTTAGAAGAACAATAGTGCTACTATTTAACCATAGCTTGCAGGACAACGGGTTCAAACCTTTCACAAGAGTGTTTGTACAAGATTAAACGTAACAGCGTTACTAGATTTCCGCGAATTTACCGGGTTCCAATTTAGCCATTATGCTATGATCATTCCCCACTTAGATTTTAAAACTTTCTCTGTTCGAACAACATTTAAAATAAAAGGGCTATCATTATATATATATATTGCGAAACCATGACTATCAGAATATACAGACTTAAGCTTTTTAAAAATTGTTTAAATCTTAATAGAAAAAATCGACAAACGGAAGTATTTCTTTCCAAACATTTTTAAACAAACAATGTTTTAAAAAGGAATGTTATCATATTGACATCTATCAATCTATCTATCTATCACTAGATGCGTCCAAGGGCCTTTCTTTTTGAATAGCTTTTTATTTTCTAATCATTCCTTTTTTTTTAAAAAAAGAAAGGCTATCATATTGATATCTATCTATTTATCTATCAGATATTTCCAAGTACATATTATAATCTCTTGGAATTATTGCTTGCAAAATAATTTTGATATGACTGACCAATTAATAATTTTGTCATGAAAAGTTATTTCTTACGTCCTGTTGTGTGATCTCCTTGTGGTCCCGTCTCTTTTGTTGGAGTGTAACCTCGATTTCTTGTCCAGTTAAAATCATCAGTGCTACTCTGAACCCATCCACAAGTTCCTTTTTCAAACGTACAGTTAAAAGTTTTATCTCCTGAGGAAGAAAAATAATTGTTATTGGCATGAATATAACTTTGTATTATTTATTGGATGAGGAGGCATTACAGTTGGTCTTGAATATACTGTCTCATAGTTTCTTTAGATACGTTGTATCCTCGTTTTTGAAAATAAATATGTCTAATTATTTATTGAATCGTAAAGAATTTTGTTTGAACATAACAGAATTGTCTTTTGTAATAATTCATTTTCTGAATTGAAAGAGAAGTTTCAAATTTAATCCTTGATTAGTTTTTATAAACTTATGGTTATTTTTGTCACAAACTGCCAAAATTTCTTTGAAACTTTTAACAGCGGGAAATTGGAATAAAGTAGCTTCTAACGAGACTTAAACTAACTTTGCATATCTCTCGGAAGTTCATCTGATACGAACGACGCTTTCACTAATTTGGCCATTGAAGCCTCATTAATAGACAGGGCTAAAGAAGTAATCAATAAATTCCTAATCTCAGGATTTAAACTATTTAAGCTTAATTTTTTTTTATTCAAATCCCACAAATATCTAAATCCCACAAATAAAGATTGATTTCTTAAAACAAATAAATACAAATACAAATAAAAGACATTTCTATTCCACTTACAAATTAATTGTTCTCCTCTTGATATGTTTTGTAGTAAAGAAGGTCACAAATGAGGAAAGCATGATGGAATATTAACCCAATCTATTTGTTGATCGAGATTCTATTGGTAGAGCGATATTTATATAAACTCATTGGCCTTTGTGCCCTAAATGACAGAAAAGGTTTGAAAAGCACATCTGACACTCACCTGAAATGATTGGAGCATTTGTGGTCGTTATGAGAGCCGAAGGAATAGTGGTAGGAAAGAAAACTTGGGCTTTTTTCGGCTGAAAACCACATCCATTCTCACTCACAAAAAGGTCATCAATAGCAATGTCTCCATATTTCCCCCCAACACTGGCTTCGATCACAATCTACCAAAAGGAATAAATAGAAATACTCCTAAATGTCATGAACAATTGCCATAAAGTACTTAAAGAGTTTTAAGAAAAAACCGATGATTACATATTGGAAATATGCAAAGACAATATGTCTGACAAGTGATAGACTGTATCTCTAAAATATACAGACTCTCCTTTCAATCTAAGAATATTCTTTGCCATAAAAGTTTTTTTAGTTTTTAAACATACTTAGAATTAGATCAAGATTGAGTCAACTGGAGGTTTTGATCTAAGAGACCTGGGGCACCCTGGGTTAGGAAGCCATGGAAGGCCCTGGGCTTGGAAAACTTCGGAGGCTCTGGACTAGGAGTCCTTGAGAGACTCTAGGCAAATGTTCTTTGCCAAAACTTTTAGCTTTCGAACATTTTTGAACCAAAGCTAGATAGAAGCAACTGAAAGCCCTGGGCTAGGAGACCCTGGGGGGTTCTCGGTTAAGAAACTATGAGAAGGAAACTTGGCTGACTTCAAAACTTGATTCCGAGTGATTTTAGTTTGGTTAATATGTTTAACGGAATATCAACTTTTTATGGGTTATTTAATGCCGAAATTTGATTAATTTCTAAAAGTTTGATTAAAACCATAATTATATGTTATATATTTCATTGTATTTCTTAAATTGTAATCTCATTATTTGTCTATAATCGTTTTTGCACAAAATTATATGATATCAAGTATTCATATCTAAAACAAATTATTTAAACATAGTTGTATAATTTAAAGCATTCCAATCTAATATTTATAATTTATACCTAATTATATGGTTTTATTAACTATTTCTATTTGATGTTGGTTGGTTGGTTGGTTATGTTTGTAGGTTATTTAATGCTAAATACTGTTTATGCATATCAAATATATCATTTGTAAATGAATAGTATGTTAGTAACATTTAAATGAGTCAGAGGTCATTTGTTTGTATTCCGTTAAATGGTTTCAAATATTGTTACCTAATGCTAACAATTATATTCAACATTATTTATTTCTTTGTACACAGTAGAATTGTTCCAAATATTGCTATGTAATACTAATAATTCAATTTAACAGTCATTATTTGCTCACAGTAAAATACTTTCAAGTACAGAAAATGATTAAAGATTTCTATTTTATCCATAATTGGAACCCTAGCAGCTACTACCACCCCGGTTTCGAGTGAACCTGGGAGATATTGCAATGAACGAGTACTTTATATTCCTCAAACTCCAAGAGTGGAGCGCCGCCATCAGATGTACTTTAGTTTCATATCCAGGACAGTCGTTGGGGAGGTTTTAACCCTTCGGCAGAGATGAAGTCGGTGTATTCTACAGCCCCGTCCGACTGATGATGATGATGATGATAATTTGCTTGCTCACAAAGGATGGAATTTGCCATAGAAAAGTGTGCCATGCTAATAATGTAAAGCGGAAAATGGCACAGGACAGAAAGAATATGATTATCAGATCAAGAAAAAATCAGAACGCTCAGAAAAAAGGAAACTTACAAATATTTGGGAATATTGGAAGTGAACACCATCAAACAAGCGGAGATGAAAGAAAAAATTTAAAAAGAATACTAAAGGAAAACGAGAAAAAGACTCGAAACCAAAGTATAAAATAAAAATCTCATCAAAGGGATTAATACCTGAGTTGTCTCCCTTGTAAGATAATCGGAACCATTCTTGAAGTGAGCAAGGACTCGTTTAAAAATATCACCAATAAACTTTTCGTTCACAAATCATATGATATATACGTATACAAATCATATTATATATACGTTTACAAATTATATGATATATACGTATAAACAGCAGAAACCATCAAACTGTATGCAAACTAATAAGAATATTAAATTGAATGCTAAGTGCTAAATAGCAATGTTTGAAACTATTTAACTGTGAACAAATAGAACTGTTCATATTAATTAGCATTGGCTGAAATCATTAAACTGTGTGCAAACAAATCAGCCCTGCCTCGTTCAAAAAAGTTCCCTACTAACTATTCATCTAAAAATCATATCTATGAACAGGATTTGACATTTAATAACCATCAATGGTTGATATGCGGCAAAACACAGCAAACAAACTTGATCCGGAGTGGTAGTACCAGTTGGGGTCACATCAATGGGTCAAATAGATCTGTTTAATCATTTACTATACTTGAAATCATTTAATCATGTGTAAACAAACGATTGATGTTAAACTGAATTATATATATATATAGGTGAATTTTTTCGAAGGGGTTTAAGGAAAATTAATAGTGAGGAGCCATTTTATGTATCATAAGACTGTCAGCCTGACCTTCTTTACTGACTGCTGTTTCTCGAACCTTTTCCTTTAACAGAGAGTCAATGTGTTTCCGCTCCATAGACTGTTTTTATTTTCAACTCAAACTTGTAGTTTACCTATATATAAACATTTTTGGCTAAAACATGCTTTTCCGTTCACATCACATATTCTTCAGTAAATTTCACATTGTTTGCACTTTTCAGCCACCAAATATTTTATGATAAACCTCTGTTCTGGCCTTGAGCACTCTCATTACTCTCAAAAAATATATTCTAGCGGAATAGAAATAATTTTTGCTGCGAACTAATTCGAAACAATACAATGTGTGTATTTATGGAAGAAAATGTGAAAAAGATTATTTAACTTTTAAAAAAATGACCCTTATATATAAATATATATACGTATTACTTATTGGACTATCTTGACTCGTATTTTTCCTCTGAATTTCAGTCGCTTTTGGTGTTCGTTTGTATTGTTTTTTGTAATTTTGTTTTGTTTGTAATTAAAATGATTAAAAGTTATATATATATATATATATATATATATATATATATATATGTGTGTGTGTGTGTGTGTGTGTGTGTGTGTGTGTGTGTGTGTGTGTGTGTGTGTTTGTGTGTGTGTGTGTGTGTGTGTGTGTAATTTCTATTTAAAGTTGTATCCCCGAATTGCAATGCTTTTATGGAGAAATCTAACCTGGAAGTCTTCCTTCGAAGCTGGAAGCGGAATTTGTCCGTCATACCAAATATTTCCTTGATGTCTGGAAAGCTGCCAGTATTTTGTCTCGATATTCTTTGCAGATTTGATAGAGATGCTCAGACGTGCCACTTGAGGACCGCTCATAGAATACCAGAAATGAAAGCATGACGTAACTTTGTTATTATTCAATGGTTGACTGATTAACCTTGCTCGGTCTCCGACTTTGGCTGGATAAGACGACTCAAGTAACGCATATATTCCTGCAAAGAAATAATTTTAAAGGTCTCATCAGGCTTTAATTTATATTTGATGGATATAGAAATTATTTAGGTTAAATCAATATCAATTAATCCTATCTGGAGACACAATACAACACCTTAAAATGTACAAATATTTATTGATAAACATGTATATTTTCAAATATAAGTAAAAGACCAGTGAAAACGTTGGTTTCCTGTGGTAAAAGCAGTCCAAGATTATACAGAGTAGTGTGTGAAGGATTCTAATTAATATTTCATAGGAGAAGGATTTAAAACTGACGTTCGGTGTGAATGTAGACCCACAAAATCATCATTCAGTGGCAAATTGGATTGGAAATTGCTTTATCCTAAAATTAAAATATTTTAGGTTTATTTCTTTAACAAAATTATCTTCCTAATCAGCCTTTTTAGTGAGTTAGTTGCAAGCATACAAAAGTAATTAGCAATGAGGATTTTAGCAATACCGGCCTATTGGTCTAGTGGGTAGTGTTCGCCAATGGCCCGGGAGACCAGGTTCAATCCCAGGTCGAGTCATACCAAAGACTCAAAAATAGTACTTGATGTCTCCATGCTTAATACTCAGCATTATAAGGTATGGATCAAGGGTAAAGTAGCACAATCCGAGGAAAAACGTAGCACCCCCCTACACCTCGATGTAAGAGGTAATGAAAAGGTTGCCAACTTTACTTATATATATATATATATATAAGTAAAGTAAGTAAAGTTAGCGACCATAGTCGAGGGTGACCCGAAGGCTCCCTTTTCGATAGCTACTACACCAAGGTGTAGGGGAGGGCGCTACTCCATTCCCAGGATTGCTCCACTTTACCCTTGAACCGTACCTTATAATGCTGAGTGTTAAGCAAGGTGGTATCAAGTACCATTTTTAAAGTCTTTGGTATGACTCGACCTGGGATTGAACCCAGGTCTCCCGGGCCATTGGCGAACACTCTAACCGCTGGGCCAATGTCCCGGTTATATATATATCAGTAATAACAAGGAAAACTTAACAGATATTATGCCTTTATAAATTTAGTTCGACAATTTAATCAGTACGAAATTCTTCCTCTGATGGCGAACAATTAAAAATGGAGATAATAAACACATCTATTCTGGAAAAAAAAACATTAGTTAAACATTTAGATATTCATATTTAAAAATTCATACTTAAAAAAATTTTAATAACTCCAATTTAACCCAATAAATTGTAATCCAGTTGTTATCTCGTTATAATAACCGGTGATATATAAAGAATAACCTGATAAAATATTAAATCTTCAGTCTAATATTCGAGTTTATAATATATTATATGATTAATTTATATCTTGTGATAATATTATCATTATTATTATTATTGTCATCTCTACCTAAAACTTATCCGTTACACGTTAAAAATTGGTATTTTAACTACCATTCATCCGAATTATACATCAAGGTCAACACAGTGAGCTTCATTATGCTTCACCATCATATCAATTCAATTTAAACCAACTTTGAATACCAATTCATATCTTTTATTTAATAGTTGTCTAGTATCTTTTTTTACAATATGCTAATTTTTTTTCCTCGAGACATAAATTACATCTACCATTTAAACTATTTGCCATAGAGGATTTTAAATAATTTTCCAATTTATTTGCGAAGTTAATGCACTGTTTTTTTAGCGCCCAATAATACTTAGAGCTGTTTGATTCCTTCGCAACAGATGAGTAAAACATTACCTATGATTATACCATCTGAGTTTCCAGTTAAGAACGGCTATTCCTACATAAAATAATCATCATGTCACGCTGCCAGCACGGATTTCCCTGACCCTCTCCTGCCACCCGTCTCTATCGTCCATTGCTCTCGGGAGGTCTTCAAGGCTACATCCTGTATCAGCACAGAGCTGTTGCATGTAAGTTCTTGCTGCTCGTCCATGTGAAGGGTCCACAGGAGTACATAACTCATGAGCTCGTCCCTACTTCTCCAGTAGTGTTCCGCATGTCTGGTTCGTCAAACTTGGATAGTTTTCGAGGTGGGTGGTAGGTGGCCGTACAGCAGCTGTTTTGTGGGGTGTTGCCTCCAGTCCACAGCATTCTTGTGTAATTGCCGTCAAGCTTTTTTCTCCAAACGTTTAATAAGCGTCATAGTAGTGCATCCATATAGCAGTCCCCGAGGTGTAATGGTTAAAGCGATGAACTGCGGAATCGTAGTACGCGAGTTCGTTCTCCAGTCGCGCTATTACGTTCACTTTCGGGCAAATACCGTTGGGAAAGGTATGAACCCCCTTATTCTCCCTCCAGCTATGGGTAAAATAGTAGGACGGACTAGGTTCTTCAGCCTTGGTGAGGCAACTAGTCTAGGAGAAGGAAAACTCTGAATTCAAACCTGTTAAACTCCGCTTAAAAAATTGACCTTATGTCATATCCTGCCCGAGCGGAGGGGTTGGTAAATAGTACCATATAGCAGTATCGACACGCACGCCGCTTGGAAAAAACTGCGTTTTATTTCATCGGTCAGGTCTGACTGCCATATGACCGATAGCTGTCCATGCCTTTGCTAGTCGCGTGTTGATGTCTGACTCGGTTGATGAGACATTGATTCCTAGGTAGGTGAACTTGTCCACTAGTTTTAGAGAGCTACCATGTAGAGATGTCGCCTCTTTGATTAAAACACTTCTTGTCTGCGTAGACATTCCTACATATACGTTATCTTTTAAATTACTTTCCTTGGGGAAGGTGTTCGCTTGGTATCCTACATTTTCCGAATTACATTTTCCTCCCATGAGGTCTTCTTCTTTACCTCAACAATTACAAAATAAATTCTGCAGAGTCACTTTTATTAAAATTTAGGATAAATATTTCAAAGAAGAACTTATCCAGATTGTATATATAGATTTACCCAACCCCTCCAAACGAGCTGGATGCGACACATGGTCAATTTTTAAGCGGAGTTTATCAGGTTTGAATTCAGAGTTTTCTTCTAGGCTGGTTGCTAAACTAAGGTTAGATAACCCAGTCTTACCTATAATTTCCAAATGATATTAGTGCTATGCGAAATGCATCCATCCTCGCCCATGATTTGAAATCGGGTTGTCGTGTCCATTTCCTACGACGGTAACCACAAGCACCATATAGGTTGTAAGGTGGTCATTATTAAAAATAAAGAATGTAGAGTCACTTTTATTTACTTCTGTTTTTCTAAACTTAAATTTCTTCTCAAATGTGAAAGATTTGTGGATTTGAAGCCATAAAAAGAAATCCAACGACCGATCTTCACACCGTATCACAGTAGAAATTTCTGGGGTGTTTTCACAGATTTTTTTGTCCCATTAGAAACAGCTTGACTGAACACATTTTGAACACATTAATTAAACACGAATATCAATAAAATAAATAATTGTCAAATTCTCTCATCATAATCAATCTATAACGGTCTCTGACTAAAGTGTTTCATCGAATCTGTGAATAGAAAAAGAAAACACGTGTGTGATAATTTCTTAAATGTTTTTCTGTTGAGCCGCTAAAAGCCATTGGGTCTGAATACCCAGCAATCCCCCTTTAATTCAGTAGCAGTCCAATAGACGAAGAAGACAGACATTAAATACTCCTGGCTGGACCAAAAATATCAGTCCTGAATTTCACGAGGATAACCAACTTTTATTTCCCACAGAATTCAGGACTGACACCCAAGTAAGCATAAAATATGACAATACTAAAAAAAATATGCACACTATAAATATACGAAACAAATAATACACACTCATGTACATATTTTGTAAATTATTGGTTATTGTCAAAATAATACACAAAGAGACAACGGCTGTTTAAATCAACTTCCTGTTATTTGTTTTGTGTTTGCTTGTTTTATTCGATAAATCATTTAGCATTTGCCTTTTATCACAATAACCCGCTTGCCCAGTCGGCTGGGACTGTAGAATACACCGACTGCAGCTCTGCAGAGGGGTAAGACCTCTCCTAACGAGTGTCCTGTTTATGACACTAAACAATCTGATGGTGAGTTTCCAGCAATGCTGGAGCTTTGGAGAATGCAGACTACCCATTTATTGCCATCGCTCCCGGGTCCACTCAGGCCTGGAATGGTAGCACATGATAAGGGCCCTATCTATGGGTTAAATAGAACTAAACCGTGCTTTTTTCACTATACTAATTTTTCAATTTAAAATACGTATTTATGCTAAACTGAATTGTTTAAAATAGAACTGTTTTCACATTTAAACAGAATGTTAAAATGAATTACGCAAAATAGAACTGTTTTGACGTTTAAACTGTGGATTTATGCTGAACTGAATTATCTGAAATAAAACTGTTTGACATTTAACTCTGTGTATTGCCCAGTCGGCTGGGGCTGTAGAATATACTGACCCCCTAATGAGTGCCCTGATATGACACTAAACAGTCTGATGGTAAGGTCCCAGTAATACAAGGGCCTTGGGAAATACGGAGTACCCCTTCATTGCCATTGCTCCCAGGTCCACTCTGGCTCGGTGTGGAAGCACCTGATAGGGCCCTATCTATGGGTTAAATAGAACTAACGGCATACTTATACTAAACTGAATTGTTTGATTAAACTAAATAGCTTAAAATAGAAATGTTTTTGACAATTAAACCATACTTACATTTAAACTGCGTGCTTATGCTAGACTGAATTATTTGAAATTGAACTGTTTTTGACATTGAAACAGTACTTACACTAAACTGAATTGTTATATATAACTGCTTAAATAAACTGAATTCTTTGAAATAGAACTGATTATTTACGTAAAAATGGATTTGGCACCAAACCAAACCAAACCAAACAATAACCCACAAAATTTCTATGTGATAATAATAACTTATATTTTGTTACGAACTCATTATGTATAATTTGCTGAATTCATACTACCCACTTAACATATAAAAGCTGAGTAAAATAATTGCAGCTATTTACCAAAATCACTGCTCTCTCTCTCTCTCTCTCTCTCTCTCTCTCTCTCTCTCAAGTAATATAGTTTCTTAAATAACTTTTAAATGGTTACCAGCTTTAGTTCTTTTTGTATGGTCACTTGAAGGTCCTGTTTTAGGGGTACGCGTCGGTCCATTGTGAACAATCCAGTCAACTTGATTCGCCGGATCATTTGTCCAGAAACACAAGTTACCACGTTCAAAATCACAAGATCCTTAAAAAGAAAAGAAAAAAAAAGAATTAAAAAAGAAGTTATGTACTGAAGTATACATACAGTTATCCAACTGATGGAAACACAGAAAAGCATTTTTTTTCATTTCTTTAATTTTTGCTTTTTTTAGTGTGTTTCAAAACAAATGTTCATGATCTGACTAGGATCATTTAAATGTATTGACTTAATTTTCAAAGAGTTGCCGCGGTAATAATCAAATGGATACAAGTGGATCCCCCAATCCCAACTAGAAGGCCAGACCTGCCATTAATAAACAAAAACTTGTTAAATCGTTTCATCAAAACATAGAGAAACCAAAGACGACGAAACCTTGAACATACACCTGGACCTTGCCAGAGAGCACAAAATAAATATGATTAATACTTCTGTAGTATATATTGCTGTTATTGCAAAGTAGAAAAACGTTTCATTCTTGCTTTTCATGTTTGTATGAAAACAAAATCTCATATTAAACGGAATCCCTAAAAACATTTATTTATCATTTAACAGTACTGAAATAACCCAGGTTATAACATTCCTGAATAAAACATCTGTAAATGAAGATAAATTACAATAATCATATGATAAATATTGGTATTGCAATTAAGTATTTACTAAGTATATTACTTGTTTAAAACGATTAAGAAACATTTTTGTATTGTATATGACTTATGGACGCTAAGTAAACGGCTATAGAAGAAACTAGACGGCAACTACACAAGAATGTTGAGAGCAATATTGAACAAGTCCTGGCGACAACACCCATCGTGACACCAACTATACGGCCACTTGCCTCCCATCACGAAAACTATACAAGTTAGACGAACCAGACACGCAGAACACTGCTGGAGAAGCAAGGACGAGCTCGTAAGTGATGTACTCCTATGGACCTCCACATATGGCCAAGCAAAAGCGGGACGACCAGCTCGAACTTACATACAGCAGCTATGTGAAGACATAGGATGTAACCCTGAAGACCTGTCGGAGGCTATGAATGATAGGGAGAAGTGGCGAGAGATGGTCAGGGATATCCGTGCTGGCGACATGACATGATGATGATGATATGACTTGACTATAATTGTTAAACTACTTTTAGCATAAAATAGCCCAAGAATTGGAACACTGGTCAGTCACGCCAATACACTTCTGTCGGGTGTTGTTGGGAATATTACGTAAGAAATATGTTTAACATTTATCATCAAACATTCGACAGTTGGCAGTGTTATCATATTACAACATAAAGAAACATTTTATTGAAGATTAATCGTTGTAACGTTCACCTGGATAGGGGCAGACTCCATTTTTGAAGACGATATCATCCACGGCTATCATTCCTTGATTCTTTTGACGAGCAATTATTTCAAACATGACCTGCAATGAAAAAAGTAATGAATCAAGATTTCCATTAGTAAGACAAGTAAAACCAAATACTACAAAAAAAAATGAATAAAGACAGACATTTGAGTCATTGAAAAGGTTTTGACGAGGTAATTGTTATTTAAAAGGAGACATCAACTGTGTGTCTTTAAAGAGCGTTAAAGTTTAAATTATATATTTAAACGACCGAGAGAAATTATTTGGTTGTATCTTCTCAGATTTTAAGATCCCAGCATGAACATCACTTAAAAATATTCCATTATTTCCTGAGATTCCTTACATGAAAGCACGTTCAAGTTCTTCTATGATGGATTTGTTATGAAATAACCTACAATCGTTAATATGCCATTAAACAAATAAAACAAATCTATATCGTCTCGACCTGTTCTATGTTCTCAGTAGTTCTCAAATTGCTTATATGGAGCAGGGTTTTGATTTTTGAGAAGAGAAAAGGGTCAAAAGAACTATGAGCCGAAGATTAAATTATTATTTGATTGGTTGATTTTAACGGCATGTCAACAATCTTGGGTTATTTTAAGCCAAGAAGTTAAGAAATTGAGGACATTGTATGTTCCTATTAACACTTTTTTGCTTAGTTGTTTGCACACAGTTATATCATCCCAAGTATTCCTAGCAAATACATTTAATTTGTTCACGGTTGTGTGGTTTCAAATATTTCTATCTAATAATAATAATCATATGGTTTCAGGTAATTATTTCAATTTAATTTGTTTGCTCACAGTGATATAGTTTCAACTAACTAAAAATAATCTTTAGTAAACAATTATAGCTTCAAGTCAATATTCTTAATGCAATTAATTTACAGTTATATGATATCAGATATTCCTATCAAATACGAATTAGTATCATACCTTTTTTTCAAGTCATACCCAGAACACCCTAAAATTACAATATAATACTAACGGTTATTAACCATCTCGTTTTTTATGTCATCATTTATTAGAAGGGGGCGGCGTTGTTAAACTCCATCTTTAACTGAGAACATATTTGTAGTTTATTCATTAACAACTCGAGCTCTAGGAAAACAGTTGGACACACTTTAGCCTTGGTTAGGTAACCAGTCTAGAAGGAAAACTGAATTCAAAGCAGGTTTAATCTGCATAAAAATTGACTTCGTGTCACATTCAACTCGTAGCAGAGGAATTGGATAAATCTACTCAAGTATTCAAGATTAACTTTTACCAGCAAATTTCTTTGTCAGGGTTTACAAACCGAAAAAGAACAAAAAGCACTTTCAGTATTTTCAAGACAGAACTCATATTCTCGGGATGGTTTGGTACAAACTTTACAAACAAAATTTAGTGAATTTATGAGTAATTCAATATCTAAAAAAAGATATATCACGATAATGGAAAGATTTAGATGATCAATATTCATTTTACCTCATTCTCAACATCGGATTAGATCAGATTTGATTGGGTCTTATAAATCAAATTTAACATTTGAATCGCCCCCCCCTCTTTCTCTTTTTTTTCACGCCTTCTGCCTCTTCACACCTTTCCTTTCTATTTCCTTTCATACCAGGATTCTTTCTTTCATTCACCCTCGAAATTTGTCAAATAAATTTCGCATCCGGTAGTGTCCAGAGTGTCTTGAATGGAACTTTTATTTTTCTCGAAAAGATCAACCTCCCTCCTGACAGTTGAGCTTAAAATCTCTCTGCAGAGGGGTAAGATCCAACCCTAAAATGGGGTGTCATGGGTGTTATATTAAAGTGCTTCTCATGGCGAGGTTTCAATTCTGGAGATCTGAGGAGTGTTGAGAACCTCTTCATTGCCATTACTCTTAGGTCCACTTTGACACAGAATAGTACTACCCGCTATGTTCACATTCATGGGCCAAATATATCTGGTTACTAATTGTTCGTATTCAATAGGACCTTATGCTAAAAATATTCCCAATAAAAAACTACACAAAATAAATACAAACGTATAATGAAAACGAACCCTTCATCTCTAGACATGAAATAACCCTAAACGAGTTGACATGCCGTTAAAATAATTTAATATATCAATAAATTACCACACACGCACATACATATATATGGGTATATGTATATAAATAATCTCTATAATAAACGTCATTCGTCTGTGAGTATGTGTTTATAAGATCTAAAACTACAATATTTAAACACGTAAAACCATATATACGAAGTTCTTTTAATAATGTTTATTTTTCTTTAGTAGCTGGCATCAACATGCACTGAGGAATTTGAAGAACGTCCTCATTACCATTACTTTCGGGTTCTTTTTAATCTGGAGAGGCAGAACCAGCTAGAATCTTATCAATGGTTAAAAAAAAATTAGATATTAAATATCAATAAGTGAAATCATATAATTCTGTGCGGACAAATGATTCTTATTATAAGATATAATTATAAATGCTAAATAGGAAGACGAAACCATTTAATTGAACGCAAATTATTTGTATTAAGAATAGTTACTTAAATTGCTTACAAAGGATAATTATTAGCTACTTGAAACCTTATAAGTATTTGTGGATTATTGGTGTTAAGAATACTTGGAACCATATAACTGCATGCAAACAAATGATTATCATTAAATTGAAGTAGTTACTTTAAACCATATAAATGTGTACAAATATTTGTATTAAAAATAGTTACTTGAAACTATAATAGTTTTTGAAAATGATTATCATTCTCAAATAGGATTGGGTCAGCCGAAAACGTTTGCTTGCAAAAACGTGACTTCAGAAGAAACCATATAACTGAGAGCAAATGAATTATTATTATTTACTCCTTTAGAGTTTTTCACATCAGTGTTAGCTGATAGTTTTTCACTGGAGTTTGAGTGACAACAAGTCTCCTCAAGTCTTCAGGACTCGTCTCAGGAATCTGGCCGTTCTTTGCAATGCTGTCGTTTGGATAGTCTCTACCCGTCCGCCAACTTCCAAGTCCTCCAGGCCTTTTAATAATCCTTTAGTTATTGTGCCTAAAGCACCAATCACAATTGGCACAATCGTTACTTTCATGTTCCACAGCTTTTTCAATTCCCTAGCAAGGTCGAGGTACTTATCTTTCTTTTCACTTTCCTTCAGATTTATTCTGTGGTCCGCCGGGACAGCAAAGTCTACAATTTTACAAATTCTCTTTTTTTTTGTTGATTATTATGAGGTCTGATCTTCTGGCCGGGATTAGGGGAATCCGTTTGTATGTTAAAGTCCCATAGGAGTTTATGCAAGTCATTTTCTAGGACAGGTGCTGGGTTGTGCATATACCATTTGTTTGTATGGTCGGATTGAAATTTCCGGCACATTTCCAAGTGGACCACTTTGCCAACCCAGTTATGTGATTGATCGTTTCGTCTCTGTCACCGCATAGCCTACATTTACAGTTTTGTTGCGTCTTATCTATCCTCGCTTTGATATGATTGGTTCTTATGGCGTTGTCCTGTGCTGCTATTAGGAGGGATTCCGTTTCTCTCTTAAAGTTTCCTTTTCTTAGCCAGGTCCAGGTTTTCTGGTGTGAGATGTTGTTTATTAGACATTCAAAACGGCCATAGAGTTGTTTTCCTTCCCATTTTTGTTTCCTAGTTGTTGTCATTCTTTCGTCTATCATGTTGTCAGTATCGTTTCTGATGGTTGTAATTAGTCCTCGTTCGTGTTTTTCTATGCAGTCTTCGAGTATTAAATAAGAACTTATTTGAAATGATATAATTGTGTATAATTGATCAACATCAAGAATAGTTACTTAACTTTATAATTCATTGTCATTTGTCTCTTAAATACATCTATTTAGTTTTCATCTATATGTTTTGTAGGCGTTCGTATCGTAACAATTATCATCAATTGAAGTGAACACGGCGACTTGAGTTCAAATCGTGGATGAGGCTGTCTGCATTTTACATAGCGCTAACATCCTTGGAATAGTTGAACCCAACTATTTTCTTCCAGGCCTCGGGTAAATAGAAGGGCAGTCTATTCTCTTTAACTTTGATATGGCAACCGGTTTAGAAGAAAGAAGACTCTGAAATCACACCAGTTTTTCTCGGCTTAAAAATTGATCTTGAGTCACATCCTGTCCGTCTCGGAAAGGGTTAGGTAAATTCATACTTGAACAAAAGCTAGACACAAGCATTAAATAACCCAACGAGGGTTGACATGATGTATGATAAACTAACCATGCAAACCTTTTAGTACATCACAGAATGGAACATATATCTGAAGAATTGGTAAGGGTATGAAAGGAAGCATTGCAAAATAAACAAGAATGAAGAATATGTTTGAGAGGCTCCAGAACTTCAGAAAGATGTTATTTTGCTTAGTTTTCATAAAAATAGAATTAAAATATTTTATAAAAAAATGCAAATTACCATGAAGTCACGCGATTCTTTAATCTTCGCTTCAGCAATTGTCCAATGGTTCTTGATCTGGACTCCCCTTTTAAAAAATATGTTTGTTTTTTGGTAATGTTTTACAGTGTGGACCGTGAAGTATCCATTAAAACCTTCAATTGACCGATAGAAAAACTCCAGGCAATACTGACCAGATTTTATAGTCGGTGTTATAATTCGGGCTAATTTATACGGAGTCGGTTCTGTCATTTTGACGTACATGAATTCACCTGTGAGTCAGAGAGAGATAGAGAGAGGAGAATGAAATGAGAAAAATGAAGAAGATATTCAGAGTTAATAACAAGTAAAGAAAATAAAAAACTCTTTTCGTACGTAAATAAATTCAAGATAAAAAAAATCCAGACGGAATTGATTGCTACTAAGATTTATTTCGTTGACCAAATTCCCAATTGTAGTGAGTGCAATCCTCACTAGTTGCCCTACCACCGTAACACTGCGCTATCGTAAGATAAACATAGTAATTAACTTTACCATATACAGAATATTTGGAATGTACGCCTCATCAAAAATTAATATATATATATATATATATATGGTGGTGTCTATGACCCTGGGTTTCAAACTTTACGCATTTATCAAAGTGAAAGGTTAAAAAAAAAACGATTAATATGGTTATATTTTGTGTGAAAGGAAGATTTTGTCAGTGTGTAAGTGTACCAATGTTTCTGTGGGTTTTTATGAGAGTGTATTTGTTTATGTGCTGTCACTCAAGCATACATAAATACTTATATGTGGTCAAATCATCATCATCATCATCATCATATCGCGCTGGTAGAACGGATATCCCTGACCCTCTCTCGCCACTCCTCCCTATCGTTCATCGCCCTAGGAAGGTCTTCAGCACAACATCCCGTATCCTCACATAGCTGCTGAATGTATGTTCGTGCTGGTCGTCCTGCTTTTGCATGGCCATGTGTGGGGGTCCATAAGAGTACATCTCTTATGAGTTCGTCCCTGCTTCTCCAGCAGTGTCCTGCATGTCTGGTTCGTCTAACTTGAATAGTTTTTGTGATAGGGGGCAGGTGGCCGTACAGTTGGTGTCTTGTGGGGTGTTGCCGCCAGGTCTTGTTTAAGACTGCACGTAGCATTCTTGTGTAATTGCCGTCTAGCTTCTTCTCCAGCCGTTTTGTTAGCGTCCATGTAGTGCAGCCATATAGCAGTATCGATGTGACCGCTGCCTGGAAGAAACTGCGTTTCATTTTATCGGTTAGGTCTGATTTCCATATAATCGATAGTCTATTGATAGCTGTCCATGCTTTCGCTAACCTCATTTCGATGTCCTTTTCGGTTGATTCGACGCTGCTTCCTAAGTAAGTGAATTTGTCTACTAGTTTAAGAGGGGTTCCTTCGGGGACATCTCCACTCTAGAAGGAACCCCTCTGGTCAAATAATGGCATGAATCTTTACATATATACACCTATTTCAGCTGTCTATTAGGTATAACAGCTCCTGCATTAATACTGAGCACTATTTAATAATCCAACAAAATTTGGTCCACCATTAACCCTCCTAGTGAGCTGTTGATAACAATACCCGGAATAGTTGTATTTCTACATTGAAATTGTTCGCCATCTGATGAAGCGATTCGTACTGAATGTGTTGTGAACATTAATTTATAATGGTATGATATCAATTGTATTTTCCTTTATATGTATATATATATATATGGAAGTAATTTCGACATAATGAAAATATATAAATATAAAAAATCATATGGTTTGCAGAGGTTGAGTTTATTTATTGTTTGAATTATTTACCAACGTTAAACATTTCCTTTTTTTCAACATTAAACTTTCATTAGGGCGTTTGAATATGAGATGCATGTTCTGAATTTTATCAAATTCACCTTTTTTAAGGAAATTCGAACAAGCCTTTAAAATAAATTTCGAAACGACCATAGACTTGTCCAGGATTTGAACCCTTCCACCATGAATGTATGTGCGCGCGCGTGCGTGTGTGCGTGTGATAGAAAGAAGGAGAGGGAGAAAAAGATAGAGGGAGAGAGCGGGACTCAGTCCACCGCCTTTCCTCACAAAAAATCAGTATTGCTTGACATCATAAGTTTGTTACAAAATTAGATGTAATGGCCATTTCAAATTTTCTGCAGCAATTATCACACACACACACACACACACACACACATATATATATATATATATATATATATATGGAGGAATAAAACAAGAAGTTGATGAAGCAGCAGATTTTTTCTTCTTTTGTTATCTCCAGCGTCATCAACTTCCTTATATATATATATATATATATAACTACATCTTCATTTTCAATCATTTTCGATGACACTATATATATATATATATATATACTTATCTATTTTCCAGCATTCATAATGATATTTATACGTAGCAGATATGATTAAATATTCTCGTGCCTGGATCTTTTTTTACTTTATCATTAAATAAAAGACGTGTGTAAAACTGATTAAATTATACATTAAAGAGATGATGTCTAGACGTCTAGTCTGTTGTCTAGACATCTAAATGAATCAGTGCCTATTTCAAAAACAACATGTTTTTGATACATTTTAAACTGAATTTTTTTTGTGAAACACTATTGTGCAAATACAGCACTTTCCATAAGCCCCTAATGCAGCAACACACACCCCTCAAGCTAGTTAAGTGTGACTTTTTTCTCTCCTAATCTGAAAATTTATCTTTGAGGAACTGGAATACATTAAAATAAATAAAACACCGAAAGTTTACACAATTTGAAAACAGAAGTTCCACGAGTACTTTGACCAAGAGAAATTAACTGGAATAAACTTAATGAATTTCTAACTCGGTAAATACAGAGTCAGCATCGATAGCTAATGAATTTACTATGTATTATTCAAATATAACATATTTCTTACGTAATAGTCCCAATAACAGCCAACAGAAGCGTGTAGGCGTGACTGACCGGTGTGGGTCAGGTTTCAATCCCGGCAAGAAGAACCATGTGAAAGTGAAAATCATGTAGGTGTTCTTCATTGGTTTATGAGTGATGGTGTGGTATTTTGAAAGAATTGGTTATATTCAAAAACGTAAAAACAGTTGAGTTTCAAACCCAAAGAGAGGTAGTCGACTAATTTAGGCCGCACACAACCAATTGGATGAGAATAATGTTTGATAAATGAAAAACTTTCCTAAATCGATTAAAAAGCAATAATTCTCTTATGAGACTGGTCGAAAAAGAAATTCCGACTTAAAAAATAAAAGAGTTTTTTTTCTTTTTGTAACCAACGTATTTGTCTGTTCTTTCATCACCGAGATCAAGTGACAACGAAAAGGAATCATGAAATCCGTGATATGTACAACAAAGTTCACAGAACAACCCACCCGACTTCCGCCTTAGATGGGTGACAATATCCTGTCCGGGATGCTAGATCGGGCATATCTTGTTACACCTAATCAATTGGAATAGATGTTGAACTCGTCTTTCTTCCGGCTGCTGGCTTTTTTTCTTTTTGACAACTTATCTATTTATACCCCCATACCATTTGATTACAATGCTACTCTAATCTATTTTTCTTCCTGAGACCACACAACGATACTTATAGCCCATAACTGTTCTCGTTCCCCAATGATACCTCCATCAGAAAAATAAAACCGAAAAACGTATGGCTTTGGGGTTCTTTTACCGTGCTTTTAACTTGGGCTAACCCGATTTTATTCTGATATGTTCGAAAAGATACTAACGCCAATGCCCTGGGATCAGTAAAGACAAATAAGATTTTAAGAAAAGAGAGAGAGAGAGAGAGAGAGAGAGAGAGAGAGAGAGAGAGAGAGGTTTAAATTACCTGATAATGTATTATAGGTGTGGTCTGTAATATTTGGATGATTTGATGGGGTTGTAATAATCCAAGGAAGGAATGGTCGTCTGTTTATTGTTTTATAATTGCAAGTTCCTTCGAAATCACAAGAAGGCAATGGAGAATCGTCAGTCGCTGAAATAAGAAATAAGAAACATAAAAAAACTGTTTATCAGCCAATTTTATTTAGTTTTATTTATTTTTCAAAGGAAGTATTGTTAATCATCATTATTAGTAATTTTGACTAATATTTCTCTTTATTTTAATTTGAGTGGTTTTTATCGCAAATTAAAAAGACGATAATACTAGTCAGACAATGTGTGATTTTTTTAATGCATTTTTTCAAACTGAGAAAATAAATGATATATGAAATTGAAACTAATCGTATGTAAAGACAATAATTAAAAAATGACTCTCCTCTCATTTAAAGACTGACAAAATGAATAATATATTCACTGTGATACTAAGGTTTTGCACCGTTTATCAAATGTAATAATATGGTTTTGAGCACGACACCACAGTAACAATATCGCGGTCACAACTACCAAATTCCGATACCAGCGCCAAATGTAATACCATTGTGTACGGCAACATTTAAGGTACCAAATATAACAATGATAACTGGTCTAGTCCTGGTAACTGCGCCAAATGCAGTACTATAGTTGTCACAGTACTTTTACTTTGGTTTTATCCTGGTAACGGCACCAAATGCGTTTCTAGGTAGATTATTTATCAATTCTCTTTGTGCCCTACGCAGTGTTTGAAAGATCCACAAATCGGAAATGACACAATCCATTCGGAACTTCTGACGGTCAGGGTTATCCGTTTGAATAAAGTTGCCAGGGTGTTGGCGATTCAAAGACAAGAAGAACTCTCCGTCAGAATTAACAATTTATTGTTCGATGTTCAGACTGCATACAGTAGCGCGAGAGAGATAAAATATCTTTCAGGGTCTATGAACAGACGCAAAGAGATACCACCCCCATCCTGAGCGAATTTTCTGAACGCTAACTGAAAAGTTCTAACTGACAACTGAAAATTCGCTAATTTTTATATACCCAAATTCAGTATATCGGTAGTGTGATGTCATCTCGCTAAGTTATTGCGTCATCTCACACGTGTCCCCAAATATTTATCATATTTACCCAACCCCTCCGCTCGGGCAGGATATGACACAAGGTCAATTTTTTAAACGGAGTTTAACTGGTTTGAATTCAGAGTTTTCCTTCTCCAAGACTAGTTGCCTCACCAAGGCTGAAGAACCTAGTCTGCCCTACTATTTACCCATAGCTGGAAGGAGAATAATTGGATTCATACCTTTCCCAAGGGTATTCGTGCTATTTGAAATGCAACCAGTCCAGGATTTGAACTCGTGTCGCCGTGTCTAATTCCTGCGACGATAACCATTACACCACTGGCACCTCCCCAAATATTTACCGTATTTTCATTTCCCCAATCTAACCTGTGATAAAACATGTATCTATTTTGTTTACATTTGGTCTTCCAGTGGAGAATGACAGTTTTCAATTTGACTTACATTTCCGCACAAAGATTTCAGCTAACTTAACAGATTACTGAAAAACTTACGGCCTCATCAAAGCAGATAATAAAATAATTAACCATCACGGCAACTAGTTCATATCAATTAAAATAAACAATTTATTCTTTTAATACAACTAGTTTGTAAAGACATAAAAACAAACATAGCGCTGCAAATCACAAACGAGGATATTGAATAGGTTCATGGACATTATTTGGACTTCGGTGATGCTGTGACGGTGTCGCCTTAACTGCCGCGGTGCATCTGCTCATTATAGCTATGTGACTGCACGCTGTAATCAGTGCTGTTTAGCAGATGCCAATCAAGGCGTACAAAGTTCGAAGCGGAGTCACAAAAGAAAATAAATAAGAAAAGTGGAACACCAGGTTTAAAGAAATTGACTTATTTAAGAATGGCAGGAGGTGTTACTCAGGGACATTTCTTTATCTGCCTGCCCTCGATGCGTGCTACGCTTTCGGCTTTGTTGTGACCCGAGTCGGTATTTGTCGTACATCCCAGCAACCGGACGAGTGTAGAACAAGGTCTTTTTAAGAGAGGTCCGAGCGTAGGTCCGTACCACAGACACGCCTGGCGGCTCCAAAAATACCCCGGGCCGCGTCGGCATTCCCCCAAAAAGAGGTGCCTCAGGCACCAAGCGATAAACCTAGCCCCTCTAGGGAGGGTTAGGACCTGGGAGGACGGCCCCCAGAGGCTCGAGGAATGTCGGCCGGGTGACGTGAATGCTGGGCCTCCCTGGCACCCACGTCAGATAGCCGCGATCGTGTAACCCCCCACCTAGACAAGACACACCTGACCAAATCCGCGTCAACGTACCACGGCCGGCTGAAGTGCATCGTATCAGCAAGATTAGCAAATTATTTGATACGAGTCCTTGTGGTGATTTTCCCTGTTCCAGGGGAATCTCTGTCCCGAACGGATCTCTGATAGACTACTGGCTGCACCTGTATATATGCAAAGGTGAATCTTTCCCTGCTTTCAGGCTTTAGGCAACCCACAGACTGCATATAAAAAAATATTGCCGGACTATATATCTCCAGGAGACCCTAAAAAGTATGACAATAAAACATAACTCGCTGCCTGAGTGGGTTTGCTCAAACTTATCTGACAAACATCCATTTAAATTTGCATACATGAATAAATAGTCCCTGCACTCAACCTATGTTTACTCACACCATGAAGATATATATGGGCCCCCATATGTATTGTCACGTGATGGCTCACAGAGACGAGGAGGTGGGAATGATACTCCCTCCCCCCGTTGAACTAACATTATCTAGGAGTCAAAAAGTGACCGTTAGGAGAGAATGTGGGTCACGCAGATGTTCGCACTTAAGTGACCTTGGGTCGCCGGACATCGGAAGGGGAAAGAAAATGAAGCCAACTGATTGGCGGGGACCCTAAACGGAAGTGGGGTTCCCTTCCCCTCAACGGAAGTAAATACAAAAAAGGTAGTTTTTGAGCAACGCTCGTGGCAGACGGACGATAGCCATTTTACTCCGGGCTAAAGACAAAAAGACTGAGACACGAAGAACTCCCAAATCCTTCAAGCCAGCATTAAAAACAGTACAAAGTCTATTAGCCCGTGAAAGAAGAGAAATTCTCCAGTGGAACCCCGTCAAAAAAATAAGATAAGTAATTTTGGGACATTTTTCCGTTACACCCAAATTTTGTTACCACTCTCTCTCTCAATTTGAAAAAGGATAAAAGCCAAGAAAAGACATTTATATTCATGGACTATCCTATTATATATTTTTGACACTTTGAACATATATATGTATATAACCGTAGTAAAGAACTTATGTATTTTCATTTTTACCATGTGGTCTATGTTATTATTTCATGCTTTCCTTTCAGCTTCTATTCGCCTTACATTATCTTGCTTAGAACCGTCCTATTAATTCCTAAAGTATAACACGGGAAACCGCAGTTGCCGACTACTACAACAACATTAATATTATTACAACTAAGACCTATAGGCCCGTATTCTTCTATTATCTAAGGGAAAGAAGTTTAGCGGCCTGGTGGGTGTGTGATAGTGTGAAATTTTGGACCCCTTTGCCAGCGGTGGCCAGTCTGGCCCTAAATTATTCCCTCATGTAATATGCCAGTTCTTATCTGCCTGAGAAAAGAACTCTGAACAGGACTTATTTCTGTAGGGGATCAAGTGCCAACCTGCCCCGTCTTCACACGTGCGAAAATAAAGTTCCGTTTTGGGATTTTAGTCAATTTGCCGTCACAGTATGTACACATACACACACTCACAAACATGCATATATATATATATATATGTATATATATATATATATATATATATACACATGTACATACAAACATATATGTACCTACACATACTCATATGCCTACCATGCAAAAAGTTCATAATGTCACAGTTACATAATTTTGGTATACATAACATTTGACTCTCGTAACATTTAATTTCGTGTTTTAAATGTATGTATATCTTAATATTTTTTACTGAATAGTTGAATCTTACATTGAATAGACTAAAAATCTATTAAGTAAATGAATAAAAAAAGCCTCATCAAATATTACACTCGCATTGTTAAAATATTATTATCCAAAATAGGAATTTCAATTCACATGTTGTTCTCATGTTAGAATATAAAACATTCTTTATACATACAACTACAAATATATCCATGAAGCTGCACATCATCCAAGGCAATGTCACTGAAATATCCACTTCCAGAATTAGCCTCAAAAACAACCTGCAAAGAAGGTGAAAGAGTTTAAACAAAAAGTTTTTACTGAAACTTAAAATTCTTAATACATCGATATTTCCGAACGTAAAATTAGAAATTGCTTTTTTTAAATAATTTTATAACTAAATTAATCTCGTCATTTGTATAGTAGGCAATGCCTGCGAATATGACCTGATATTGTTTCTCTTTTCATGTGTTCTTTGTGTTACCATGCTCTGATTATTATATCAATAGTGATTTTCTATACCGTTTTACGATTTGTCTGTTTCGTTAGATTTTGACTGTCACGATAGATCCCTTTTTAATTCGTTATTCTTTAATATCTGTAAATTATTATTTTCACTTTTTGAGTTTTTCACGCAATCTCTATTTTTTATTTTTTGTTTGTTTTTTGGGTTTATTTTTTTTAATGAAGTCTGAGTGTCATCAAGTTTTCAAGACACTTCTAAAATGTTTTTTTGAAGTCTGAGTGCCAGCAAGTCTCCAAGATTCTTCTAAAAATGTTTTTTCTGAAGTCTAAGTGCCAGCAAGTTTCCAAGACTCGTCAAAAGATGTTTTTCTGAAGTCTGAGTGCCAGCAAGCCCGTAAGACTCTTTCTTCTAAAATGTTTTTCTAAAGTCTGAAAGCCAGCAAGTCTCCAAGTCTTTTCTACGTATTCTAGTTGCTTTTAACAATGCAGTTTATTAAAAGTAACTGCTCAATATAAAAGCGACGAGGCAATCGAATGATTTAACACGAACTAGTAAAACTGATACTCTAAATGTAATGTATCTGCCTTCCACCACCGACGAATCTGGCGTCCGGCTGTGTGACCAACAGTAATGGATGAATCACGGGAACTCACGTGGTTGATGTGAGAAATGGACACACATGATTTGGGGGGATTTTTGAAAAAGTCAGTCCGTTATCAATCAGAAGAGAACAAGGATCAACTTGAATTTCAGGGCGTAGCCCAAAACCAATCGTATAGGTGGGGGACCCATACCATTGGTTTTAGACAACGATTTAGTAATTCCATCCCCGAATCTAAAACGCCACTTCATGAGTTTCTGTTTTTTTCTACTGGTCTTATAATAAAGTGAGTGGTATTTCTTTCTGTAAAGACGTCTAACTTTATCCTTTTGTACATTGACTTGAAATACTTATTCATGGCATATATGCACAATAGGTGACTTAAAAGAAAGTAAAAAGGCACTCTAACTTAATATTCCGTATAAATCTTCTTTGAATAACGAGATATTTCCTTTTCTTTTATTTTGCTTTGTTTGTTTGTTAAATTCTTCGAAGATTAAATTGTTTACCTGTCTTCATATTTACTTTAAATAATAACTGACCTGCAATGACTGAAATCCTTCAAGGTGGACTTTTCCTTGTATCCAATTCTTTTCTTGAGATTTTTGCCGTTTCCAAATAGGAGCGCTCATTTTACCGTTGACCAACAAGAGTACAGACAATGTTCCAATGGTTTCACCGTACATGTAATACCAGAACGTAAAGCATTTTTTCTGGTTTTTGCTCAAAGTAATTTTCGGACTTATTAGACGTGCTATATCTCCTTTTTTCGTCGGGGGAGAGGATTCGATATAAATATAGTAACCATCTAAAAAAAGAGAAATTCAAACATTTTATGATTCATTAATTATTGATTTTAACGGAATATCAACAGGTCTTGGGATATTTTATGCCTCGAGGTAAGTGAATCATGTTTATTGTACCTTTTTTGTGTTGTTGTTTCTTAAGAGGTTTTTAATTTGCCCACAATACTATCGAATACAAATATATTTTAAACAAATCTAGCTGACCCATAGATGGAACCCTAACAGGTTCTACCACTTCGGGTTAGAGTGGACCAGGGATTGATAACAATGAAGTGTTACTCCACACACCACAGATCTCTAGAACTAGATCCTCATTATTATATACAGTTTAGTGTCGTACTCAGGACACCTCTACTTTTTGAGGAGGTCTTACCTCTCTGCAGTGGGCGTACAGATAGCATATTCTCAGCCCCGTCGACAGAGTAGTTACACATTATACTACTACTACAACTACTACTAATAATAATAATGATAATAAGTAAACTTTAAGAGAGAAACAGAATCTCTCCTAATGGCAGCGCAAAACAACGCCATAAGAACCAATCATATCAAGGCGAGAATAGATAAGACTCAACAAAATATCAAATGTAGGCTATGCAGTGACAGAGATGAAACCATCAATCACATAATAAGCGGATGCAGCAAATTAGCACAGAAGCGGCTGGGTGGGCAAGTTAATCCACTGGGAAATGTGCAAGAAATTTAAGTTTGACCATACCAACAAATGGTATATGCACAACCCAGTACCCGTCCTAGAAAATAAGACACATAAACTCCTATGGGACTTTGACATACACACAGATCACCTAATCTCGGCCAGAAGACCAGACCTTATAATAATCAACAAAAAAAAAAGAGAATTTGCAAAATTGTCGACTTTCCTGTCCCGGTTGACCACAGAATAAAACTGAAAGAATGTGAAAAGAAGGATAAGTACCTCGACCTTGCTAGAGAATTGAAGAAACTATGGAACATGAAAGTGTCGATTGTACCGATTGTGATTGGTGCTTTTGGCACAGTGACTGAAGGATTATTAAAGGGTATGGAGGATTTGGAAGTTGGCGGACGAGTGGAGACCATCCAAACGACAGCATTATTGAAGACGGCCAGAATACTGAGAAGAGTCCTGGAGACTTTTCTGTCTCTCACACTCCAGTAAAAAACCATCAGCTAACGCTAATGTGAAAAACTCTAAAAGAGTAAACAATAATAATAATAATAATAATACCAACAAATGGTATATGCACAACCCAGCACCTGTCCTAGAAAATAAGACACATAAACTCCGATGGGACTTTAACATACACACGGATCACCTAATCTCGGCCAGAAGACCAGACCTAATAATAATCAACTACAACAAAAGAGAACTTGCAAAATTGTCAACTTTGCTGTCCCGGCTGATCACTGAATAAAATTGAAAGAATGTGAAAAGAAGGATAAGTACCTCGACCTTGCTAGAGAATTGAAGAAACTATGGAACATGCAGGTGACAATTACACCAATTGTGATTGTTGCATTTGGAACAGCAACTAAAGGATTACTAAAGGGAGTGGAGGACTTGGAAGTTAGCGGACGAGTGGAGAACGGCCAGAATTCTAAGAAGAGTCCTGGAGACTTGAGGAGACTTGCTGTCACTCAAACTCCAGTGAAAGACCATCAGCTAACGCTGATGTGAAAAACTCTAATGGGTAAATAATAATATTAATAATAATAATAATACGTGCCTCCAGGGACAGAAAAGGAGGATGAAAAAATAGTAGCGGACATTTCAATATTTTAACATTAAAATCTCTCATTCAGACCACATGCAAAAAGAGACACAAAAGTTTTTTTTTTATTCAAACGCATAAGCTGACTTGTTTTGAATAGAAATTTGTGGAATGTCCTTTTTTGCAAAAATACATTCTATTTTGATCTGATGTTTTATTTTATTTTTAAGTCTAATATTTTACTCATAGGGAAAGTTGCCCACTCGGCTGTGGCTGTAGAATACACCGACCGCAGCTCTGCAGAGGGGTAAGATCCCCACCCCAATGATTGTTCTGATATGACACTAAAAAATCAGATGGTGAGGTTTCAGTGATGCTGGAGCTATGGGGGAACGCGGAGCACCCCTTCATTGCCATTGCTCCCAGGTCCACTCTGGTCCGGAATGGTAGCACCTGATAAGGGCCCTATCTATGGGTTAAATAGAACTAACTGCATACTTATGCTAAACTGAATTGTTTGAATTAGAACTGTTTGACAAAACTGAATAGCTTGAAATAGAATTTTTTTTAACAATTAAGCTGTGTACCAACATTTAAACTGCGTGCTTATGCAAAACTGAATTGTTTGAAATGGAACAGTTTTTGACATTGAAACTGTACTGACACTAAACTGAATTATTTAATATAGAACTGTTTTGATATTTAACTATGCGTAAACAAAATCTGTACTTATACAAAACTGAATTAGCTGAATTAGAAGTTTTTGAATAAACTGAATAGCTTGAAATAGAAATGTTTTTGACAATTAAACTGAGTACTCATGCTAAACTGAATTATTTGAAATAGAACTTACTATTTGCATAAAAATGGATTTGGCGTTAAGTAACCAACAAAGGCTGATATGCCATAAAACCCAAACAACCCACCAACATAGATTTTTAAAAACCTTTGGCAGATTATTGAATGATTTCATTAAAAATTCTATCTAAAAATAAGCAATTTGATGAGTTTCCATCAGATTCCGTTATTTCTACGTTGGCGCGTTGATTCGTTGTGTTTTATGGCATATCAAATCTAGATGATTATTTAATGTCAAATCCTGTTTATACATGTATATATCATATACATGATTGGCAAACTAATAGTTTACTGGTAACATTTTTTAACGAGCAAGGGCTTATTTATTTACGCACAGTTAAATCGTTTCAAGTGTTGCTATTTAATAATAATAATTCAGTTCAGCAACAGTAAGTTGTTTGCACACAACTAAATGGTTTCAAGTTTAGAAAATGATCTCATATTTTTATTTGACCCTTAAATGGTATCTTAACATGGGTTACTATTCCGTGTCAAAATGGACCTAGGGGTAATAGCAATAAAGGTGTACTCCAAATTCTTCAGAGGTCCAGAACAAAAGCCCCACCACCAGATGGTTTATTTTCATTGCCTGGACACTCTTTGTGGGCGGAAAAGTCTTACCCGTCGACAAATATTCAGTATTCTACAGGTCCAGCCAACAAAGCTCGTTTAAGAAAAAACATAGAAACTCTTAATCATAGCAAAAACTTTATATCTACGGATTTTCAAAGTAATTTTGGTAACTTTCTGTAACACAAATGATATGATTAATTTTTCTTCAATATAACAGATTTTACTAAAATTAGTTGAGTTTCCAAAATCATCACAAAATAAGAATCGTCTTTTTGCATAAAAAGCCGACTCAGTAATATTAAAGATATATTGTAAAGTTACAGCGCATGCCTGATATGTTGTAAAGATAAAAAAATCGTATTTCTTACTTCCGTAACTGTGATCCTTAGAAGGGCCAGTATCATATGTTGGTGTAGATCCTCTTCTTCTAATCCAATCAATGTCATCTCTCTTATCCTGAGTCCATCCACAAAAGTTATTCGTAAATTTGCACGAAACAGAAGGTACGACTAAAAAACAAAAAAAAAATCTTTTTGAATCATTTATTTTACCACCGCAAGAGTGATTGTTTTATCAAAAACAAAATCAACCATATCATTATTGTTATTATTTTACACGTTTTTCACAATACCCCTAACTGATTGTTTTTCACTGGAGTCTGAATGACCGCAAGTCTCTACAGATCTCCAGGACTCTTCAAAGTATCACAGCTAATTTTAACAGTGCTGTGGTCTGAAAGGTCTCGATTCTTCCTCTGATCATCAGTTCTTTTTGTCGCTTTTCCAGGTTCATGGGCACCGACTATGATTGATATCAACTTCATCTTCATGTTCCTCAGTCCTCAGGCAAGATCCAGCTATTTGTTCAGCTTTTAGCTTTCTTTTTATTTTCGCCCTATGATCTGCCGAAAGGACAAAAGCCATTAGATAAGAAGATGTTTTCTTATTGTTGATTAAGTCTAGGTTTAGTATTCTGGGCGGGATTTGGCAATCTGTGTGTATTTCAAAGTCCCAGAAAGTCGATGCAGATAATTTTCTCGGATATATTCTGGTTTGTGTATATACCATTTGTTAACATGACGAAAATTTACTCTTTTAAAAAATTCCCTGTGGATTATGTTTCCCACCCAATCATGCATACTATTGCATTTCTTTTGTGCCAGTTAGCTACATTCGTTTATTAACTATTTCATCTCTATTATCGTATAGTATACAAATGCGTATTATCAATTCTTAGTTGTCTAAATTTCTGAGACGAAGTTTGATGATTTTTATCATTAAGGGTTTTCGGACTATTGTCTTCATCTTTATTGTTATTTCCACAACGTTTCGGCCGATATGTGCCCCGGCCTTCTTCCGGTGTTTGTCGAACTCGAGAACCTTCACGGAACTTCGAAGTACGTCCTTTATTGAATCCACAGGGGTCGCCTGTTCTGATTCCGTGAGCCATAACCGGATATAAGAGTTAAGTATTCCGGGAAAAGAAATTTAGGGAACTGGAGGTCTGGAGAAGGCTTGAAACTGTTCAGACTAAAGAACTTTTTGAGATCAGCTGAAATACAGAGAAGAGTCCAGGAGAATTGAGGGTACTTACAATCACTTGGACTTCAGTTACTACTGTTCTTTAGAACAGTAATAACTGTTTTTTAAGAACATACAAACAAACTCTTTCTAGTTTTTAATGTCGATTACTTACCTGGTTTTTTAGGTGTTTTAGTATAAACAAGAGTTGTTGGTACTGTTGTTTGTGGTTTTTTGATGATTGGCCGAGAGAAAGATGGTATACCTGACAAAATAAAAAAAACCTGAGAACTGAAACAATTAAATACAACGTTGTATTGACATCGAAATAAAAGCACCTTCGTCTAATGACTAATAAAAAGATTTACCCGTCAATCAATCTATTGTAGGTTCAACGTTTATGGGTACATAGGATATTTGTCGGATGGGAAGAAAAGCCGAGCAAAATGCCAACCGAATATTATGATGTAAATGATGGATTCCTGGAAACAGGATACTTGTAAGTTTATTACATAGCTTTTTAAAAAGTTTTTAAAATATATTTTTTAAGTTGAGATACTGTAAAAGAAAAAATGAAAAATTAACTGATTGTATAGTATATACATTCATTGATTTTCTTAATACTATATGATTGGCATAAGTAGGTGGATTTTATTGTGGACTTCTTATAGATTACTTTATTATTATTGTGTTGTTGTTGCTTCCGTTCATTCCTCAAAGGTTATTTGGTCGATGATATACCAGTATGCCTGGTTCATGAAAAATATTGGGCTTTAATTTCAAAATATCCCAACGGTTCTTAATTATTTGAGCTTGTAGTGGGAGAATGCTATTAAATATTGCAACGAGGAGGATGCGACTCAGTTTCTCTTTTGGCTTTAATTTTAGGATATCCAGCCAAGGGGAAGTAATCGTGTTGCTTATCTGCTTTTCAATTAATGTATGAAAGTATGACCGACTGAGAACTACTCGTAACATTTTTTACTTGTAGCTACAGCTGCTGTATTCGTCCCTGCAACACTATGGCACGAGCGAAGGGTTTTGTTTACTTCCGGCGGCCTCGTTTTGGACAGACCTTAAAAAGTATGCAAGGTTGATTACGGTTCGTTCGAATAAAGATGTCTAAGAAAAAAACATATATATGTGAGTATCACTTATTACATGTTATCAGCAGTGTTCCTCACTACCTCATACACAAGAAACATAGATACACTATACGAAATCACACTTACTTACTTAGTTCCAAATCAACAAAAACAAGGAACCGAGAGAGCCCACATAAGTCAGAAACAAAAAACAAAAAAAGATAAAAATGTTACAATGAAATAGGACAATCCAAATAGAGGCTAGCCATATCATCGGAGTGTTCGGAAAAGATGAAAAAGAGCCAAATTGAAACTTGCTGAGCTTGATGGAAGCCACAAAGGAAAAGGGTTTTCTATTTAATAGCACGAAATGCTACATCAAGACCAAATCCATAAAATTCTTTTGAGGAATATACGATGAGAAGGGAATGCACCCAGATCCCCAAAAGAAGAAGGGATCAAAATCCAAGAATCTCCTGCTAACAAAGTAGAGTTATACCATGACCTAGAAATGTTGACTTTTCTACCTCGTTTATCTGAGCATAATGACAACCTTCATGACCTCCTGAAAAGAGGAAAAGAATATATATATGGACGAACAGCCATAAAAGGCCTTAAAAAGAATCAAGGCCCAAATCAGTAAAGAAATAACTCCGGTATATTTTAATCCTACCAATTCAACAACCATCAAAGTGGATGCTTCTGGCAGAGAACTGGAAGCAACGCTCCTACAATATGATAGACCAGTTGCATTCGGATCCAAATCACTCACTTCCGCTGAGCAAAGATAAGGAATCATAGAACACAAGATGTTAGCAGTGGTTTGGTTTGGTTTGGTTTCTTTGTTTAATGGCATATCAACTCTTTTTAGGTTATTTAATGCCAAAGCCATTCTCCTAGAAGAACAGTAGTGGTACTATTTAACCCATAGCTGGGAGGATAAGTTGGGTTCATACCTTTCCCAAGGGTATTTGCCCGAAAGTGAACGTAATAGCGCGACTGGAGTACGAACTCGCGTACTACCATTCCGCAATCCATCGCTTTAACCATTACACCACGAGGACACCCCCGTTAGCAGTGGTGTTTGGGTGCCAGAGATTTCGTACGTTCGTGTATGGGAGGTTATTCACAGTTGAGACTGACCATAAACCATTGGAAATGATCAGCCAGAAAAATTTATCAGCATCAAGGCAACAACGGATGCCAATGGAAATACAGGAATATCCGGTTGGCTGCTTGCTTGTATTGTTTTACGGCGTATCAACCCTTTTCGGGTTATTTAACGCCAAATTGAATTTCAAACAATTCAGTTAAGTATATACTTTTTATTTACAGTGAAATCTCAAAACAGTTCAGTTAGATGTCAAACCAATCCTATCTCAAGCAATTCAGTTTAGCATAGGTACGCAAATGAGTTCTATTTGACCTATAGATAGGACCCTACCGGATGCTACCACTCTGGGCCACAGTGGACCCGGGAGCGATGGCAATGAAGGGGTACTCCGCATTCCCCAACACTCCAGCACTACTTGAACCTTACCAAAAGATTGTTTAGTGTCATATCCAGGACACTCGTTGGGGAGGGTCTTGCCCCTCAGCAGAGAAGCTATCGGTGTATTCTATAGCCCCAGCCGACAGGGCAATACAGGGATATGATCTTACCATAGCATACCATCCAGGAAAATATACACTGTTAGCTGATGGCCTGTCAAGATTACCGAACAAAAACAACTGCAGCCCAGTAAAAACTTGAATGAAAGAACCGAGTTTGTACAATTAAGCACAAACTCGAGGAGCTGAAGGAAGAGTCGAAAAATGAAGCGATAGGTCTAGCACTCAGAGAAAAATTATATATTGGATGGCCAAGCAAAGCCAAAGATACCCCAACACCACTCAGGTTCTATTGGCCATTCATGAGCAATCTATGGAGGACGCGTAGGTACTGAGAGGAGGGAGAATATTAATTGCTAACACCATGAGGAATGAAATCCTCGACAAGATCCAAACATCACATCATGATATTGAAAAAAGCATCCTATAAGCCAAAACATGTATATACTGTCCAGAAATAAACGAATGTTATATACTCACATAATAAATATGCTTATATACACATGTACATGTTCATGCAGCATCATAATGACACAATAAATAATCAAACAGACGCACAATGATAAAGTCGCAAGAATAAACGACGCACGCAAGGAAGACGCAGGAAGACTTCTTTATAAAATATTTTACCTCTCATCTTTATTTGTAAGTTTCGAAAGGGTTGTTCCAAGTTTGCGTGTGAGAGAGAGCTGGAGACCGAACATTACTGAAATATTTTGACCCCGAAGTTATGGCCGTCAGCGTTGTGTCTTTCTCGTTCTCCATGGTTGCTCAACCGGAGCACTGGCTTTCCTTACTACATCTCGTCTACCACCTCAACTCTACTCGCCTGTCTCCACTGGCTCGTTGAACTCCACTGACCGGAACTCAACTCGTCGGCCTTATATTACCTTCAAACTCCCACGCGCTGATATGGACACGCCTCCACGACTACTCCCGATATCTGGGGACCGGGATGTGTCACTTCCGCTTTCTTTGGAATGGCCTGTGTGATCGTCATCGAGCGGAAATAACTGTCATCCAGTTCAGAGGTCACTCTCTTCCGGTGTGTCAGTCTATGAGAGTATAATGGGATCCTTTTTTTTACCTCGTCCCATTTCATCAGCCAATTTCCGCCCGCGCGATTTCCTCTCATAACTGCCACCAGAATATGTCACCTCCTTCCGGTGCATTACCTTGAATGGCATTTTTGGCCGGGTCAACAGGTCAAAACATAACACGAAGACATCGAAAAAAATCGTCAAAGGAGGCCTTAAATGCCAAAAATATCAAACCCAAGAAAAGAAGGAAACCATGATACCTCACAAAATTCCTTACAGATCATGGAAAGTAATTGGCACAGATCTTTTCCACGTAGCACCGGAAACGTGTCTGATTACGATTGGAGGTTTCCATTTATCAGAAAAATACACAATACATGCACAAGTCAAGAGGTTATACGTGTTTTGAAATTCATATTCGGAGAACGTGGTATACGAGGACGTATCATAAGTGATAATGGCCCTCAGTGCGACAGCTAAGTTTTCAAGCATTTCGCAAAAGACTTGGGGATTCGATCACATCAGCTCCTCATCAAAATACGTTCAATCGAATGGGTTTGAACAAAGAACTACCCAAACATTAAAAATTATCATAAAAACGCCAAAGACAGCAATACAGACGTAGAAATAGCAGTGTTATGTTTAAGAGCAACACTGATTAAACACAACCTACTTTACAAAAAACGATCAGAGAGAACCTCCCAGTATGTATCGGGAACACACAAGCGCCGACCAGGACAAGAAAGATATTACAACCAAGATGCCAAAAATTTGCCACCGTTCCACAAAGGTCAAAATGTTACGGTAATAAACCCCCGGTCAGCTAGATGTGAAAGGGCAATAGCTACACACGAAAACCCCAAATCCTACAATGTCACCTCAGAAAATGGCAACACCATAAGTAGAAACCGGCGGCAACTACTTACGGTCCCATCTATAACAAAGACAGAGAGAGAGATCCAGGGCCAAACACACAATAAAAAGTAAAACCATATGGAGACCAGGCTGAGAATCGAACCTCATCAAGAAGACATGTGAGAATGCTGCCACGCAAGGAATAAATATAACATATTAACAGAGTAAACAGCGTTGATATAACTAATAAATGAGAATTATAATAAAAAATAATTAGATGAAGATAAAAGAAAAATAAATTAACGAACCAAAGAAAAAGAAAATACACAAATGTACGTATGCAGGCATACATATACACAAGATCAATAAAAACAACATACCCCACTTAAAAAATTCAATCGCACAGAGGGGTTTTGACTAGTAGCTACTGCTACGATATTCGCAACCATATTTACTAGTATCTACTGCTGTTATATTCGCCCCAGCAGCTTCATTCTAGACGGTCCCGAAAAAGTAAGATCTCTTACGGTTCGCTCGAATAAAGATGACTAAGAAAATATATATCTGTGAGAGTCATTTATTACACTGCTGTCTTAGTTTATTACTTTTTTTCTGTTAGTAATAATCAGTGCAAATTTTTCTTAGTCTAATTACACGTGAAAGGAAAGGCCATCTTTGAGGTGTTTGGTGTGAGAAAATTTGCAATGGAGATTGTTATATATATTTGTGAGTTTTTGTGTAGTGTTATTTGTAAGTGTTTGTTCTTGCCAATATATATATATATATATATATATATATATATATGTATACATATTGACAAGAACAAACATATATATATATATATATATATATATATATATATATATTGATTTATATCAAAATCCATAACAGGATGGTGATTTATATCAAAACCCATAACAGGATGAAAATAAATTTACAATCCTAACGTGACCGGTTTTTGTTTTTTCTTAAAGATATATATATATATATATATATATATATATGGACACAGAGATACTTACGTGAACAAGTTTTTGCTTTGTCAAAAACAATATCATCAATTGCAATATATCCAGAGGTTCCTACAACCACATCAATGCTTATCTATAAAGATAAATATTAACACAATTAATAATGATAAAATAAAGTAAGAATTTTAAAAAAATGAAGAGTTACAATAAGTTTCAGAAATACATCCTTGCACCTTGTTGTGGAACAAAATTTATGTCCAGGACTATTTCAAGTGTAGAGTTTGATCCTTACTTTAAACTCCAAATTAGTAGACTTCATACGTAAGGTCTGATGTGATCACATTCTTTATTCGCTACTTTAACTTTTTCCAACGATACTATCATGGCTAAAGTAAATAGAAAAACAGCGTAATTAAGCAAAGTAACAAATCTTCGAGATAAAAGGATTTGCCAATATTTTTTTTTCAATATCAACGGATCGATTTTTCTGAAGGGGAAGAACTTTGAAAACACTGAAAAAATCACCTTTAAACTGCAATTTTAAAAAGAACATGTGATCTTACGGCATGTATGACAAGGCTTGACTAAAGTTCTGATTCTAAATATTGATACAAACGAATTGACAATTTTAAAAATTAGCAGTTATAAATCATTAAAAATTAAACGACTTACTGTAAATGTGTAAATTGTACTGGGAAGTAGGGTCCGAGCTTCATGCCACTCGTCATTTTTTGACAATTTTTTAGTTCCTGCCAGTTGCCAAATGATCAAAGAAAAGCGTTTTACATTAAGTCGTACTGTAATAGTTCCTGGGTCGCGGCCGTAACCACTGAACCAGAAGTGGAGACAATTCTTGGAGTTAGGTTTAAAATCCATTGTTTCTATTCGAGCATTGCTATGAAGCCGAAGGTTGTCAGCCGAAACATACAGGAAGTGACCTAAAATATGAAAAAATAAAAAGTGGTAATTTACTAAGCTTTTTTGCTTAGATTTTTGCTATATTTCAAGCTACTTCGTATTTGGTATTTCGAATATTTCAGCGTCTATTCACAAGACCGAGTTCATGGAGATGTTGATTGATGGTACCTTGTGAAGGACAAGGTTCTGCCGACAAAATATCAGTGCTTGTGCTTGGTTACTGTTCAACCATTTTAAGCACGACTTCATCTTCCACAACAGAAAGTCTCCCTGACCTTGGTTTATTAAAGAGGCTAGTGTCACCTTCCTTGAAACGTCCGAACCAGTTTTGTGTCACACATTTGGTTTGGTTCCTTTATTTAATGGTATATCAACCTTTGTGGATTATTTAATACCAAAACCACCCTTGTAGAAGAACAGTAGTGGAACTATTACCCTTTAGCTGGGGTTGATAGAAGTTTATTCTTCTGAAAGTGAACGTAATAGCACGATTGGAGTTCGAATTTACGTACGACGATATTGCAATCCAGTACGTTAGCCACTGCGTGACGGAGACTCACCCAGTTTGGTATGTAGCTCTCTTAACTGGTTAATAAACTGGATAATTACCGACTTATTTATTTACTTGGGATTCGATTAGATATCTAGTACTCCATGTGTTGCATTGCAGTGTCTCGACGAAATTTGCCGAAGAAAATGGCAAGAAGAAGGGATGTTGATGATTTTACATCAAGAAAAAGGCAAAAGTCAGACACGAGATCACAAACAAATAACACTGTGTTTCAACTTTCCAGGAAGGCGGGAAGTAGTATTTTTAAACCGATAGAGGAATTGATAAATTTCGTAGTCTAACTCAAAGGCATTGTGGTTGGGGGACGTAGTTGAGAGGGGTGTGGTTGGAGGGCGTCATTGGGAGAATGATTAGTGGGCGAGCCTCACTAGTTTCGAAATCTAACTCGTTCTCTTCCGGTTTTCGAAAATTTCCAACTCTCGTGCTTGACTGTTTTTCGCACCTGTAATTAACTTTTTACTGCTGGTCACATAGTCAAGCATTAGGTTTACTGATTGAATAAAGCGGTCACATGAAAGAGTCGATGATTAACGATTCCTCTGCTAGACTAATATACACTAACTCTCCCTTGTCATATCGCAGTAGGAAGTTGAACTATATATACATTCTTACCTGATCCAGGTTTGTTAAAAGTATGATCTTTTATCGGACTCTTAGAATGTAATGAATTATCTGCTTTCTTGATTATCCAGTCAAAGTCATCATCTCTAGAATTTTGCCAAATGCAAGTTCCATGTTCAAAATTACACCGACCTGGAAATAAGGAAAAAAGATTTATAATGAAAATAAGCAAAGTACATCTATATTATCTCTGTTAGTTAACGAAAGCCCTGTCAGTGGGTTTTAGAATAGGCTAACTGTATCCCTTGCAGAGGGCCAAGTCCCTCCTCAAAACTCAGTATACTAGGTATAACATTAAACTGCATCTGATCGTGAGGCTCAAGTTCCAGAGATCTGGAGAATAAGGAGCACTCTATCATTGCCATTACTCTCAGGTCCACTTTGACCCTGAAGGGTAGTACCATTTGTAGGTTGGATCAATTTAAAAATTATTCCTATTCGATTGGACCGAGTACAAAGGAAAACTCTTAAGGCATATTTTGGTTACTTTGTTTAATGGCATATCAAACTTCTTGGGCTATTTAATGCCAAGCCATTCTTGTAGAAGAACTGCAGTGGTACTATTTAACCTATAGCTGGGGATATAATGGGGTCCATACCTTTCCTAACCGTATTATGAACTCGCTCTCTATGATGTTACAGTTCAGCACTTTAACTACAACGCAAGAAGGACTTCCTCTAAGAAACATCTATGCAAAAACATTTTCCTTGTTGGTTAGTATATATATATATAACAAGTGTACTTATCTTGGGAGTAAAGGATATCGAAATCAATCTCGTGTATAGGCCGACCCTTGATTCGTCATCACGAAATCATTAATAATGGGATTCATTTTTGTGGCAAATGTTGCTCCTAATCTTCCCTAGTATATTTGAATTTCAAACATGTGTGTGTGTGTGTGTGTGTGTGTGTGTGTTTTATACTGCACATTCTTTTAGTATTAATTTATCTATACATCAAAGAAAGGAGATATATTGTAAAAAACTGGACGTAAGTTGCTACATGGGACTCACGAATTAGAACGCTTTCTATGCACCACTTCGTAAAAAAATTGTTTCATTTTTTCGTTTTGTTTTGTTTTAGTTTGTTTTGTTTTGTTTTGTTTTTTTTAAATCAAAGGTACATTTTTATATCATTATGGTCTAAGATGTGTGACATAACTGCTATCGAGGTGGGTGCTAGAAATACTACATTCTTCTTCACTAAGGGTTGTCTATTTTCGAATTCAGTGGATAAAATCCCGACTCTAACTCTTAGGCCAGAAATTACTCTACTCTGCAAACCTACCTGAGTGAATAAGAATTTCATTCGGTCTTGTGCCACATCGAAGCAAAGAGTTTCGTAAATTACTACTCTGCCGACTGGAAGTTACTCTCTCATCTTTCTGGGATGGGGCCGGCTTTTGTATCTACCGCCTAACAGTAGAATTCTTTTGACTCTTCGAGGCCATTCTACAATATTCGAATATCAGGAAGTGCATGATCCTTTCCCGTACCTTTGTTCCTTTTTCCAGCGAGTTGCCTCATGCTTACTAAGGGTCACGTGTTCACTTCGTTCAACCATTAAAACCGGCGCAAATATGACTCAACCATGATACATTACATAAATCCCGTTTCTGCTCTGTGGAGTGTCAAAGGGATTCCATTTGACTGCAACTAAAACTCACCAGACCCCACCAAGAAAAAAATTACAAATAAACTTTTAAAAACTTTTTAAAATGAAGTACTTCTATCACGTGTGTGTGTGTGTGTTCAGGCATATATATATATATATATATATATGTGTGTGTGTGTGTGTGTGTGTGTGTGTGTGTGTGTGTGTATCAACCTCTTTACACGAGTAGGATGCGACACAAGGTCAATTTTACAGCTGAGTTTAACAGATTTTGAATTCAGAGTTTTCCTTCTCCAAGACAGGTTGCTATAAGAAGATTAAACAACTGGAGGGAAATAATTGAAATTCAAACCTTTACCAAGGGTATTAGCGCTCTGTGAAAGGCAGTCTTATCCAAAATTTGAACTCGTGTCACCTTGTAGGGGTGTCCTCGTGGTGTAATGGTTAAAGCGATGAACTGCGGAATCGTAGTACGCGAGTTCGTACTCCAGTCGCGCTATTATGTTCACTTTCGGGCAAATACCCTTGGGAAAGGTATGAACCCCCTTATTCTCCCTCCAGCTATGGGTAAATAGTAGGACGGACTAGGTTCTTCAGCCTTGTTGAGGCAACTAGTCTAGGAGAAGGAAAACTCTGAATTCAAACCTGTTAAACTCCGCTTAAAAATTGACCTTGTGTCATATCCTGCCCGAGCGGAGGGGTTGGTAAATAGTACCTTGTCCATTTCCTACGATGGTAACCATTACACCGTGAACACACACACACACACACACACACACATATATATATATATATATATATATTATACTAAAATCAATCTAAATGCTTTATAACGCTGCATGTGTACCATATCAATAAATGTGTCGCTTATTTTCAGGTCTCTCCGATGTACATTTTTTTGCTTTGCTTTAAGTTTTTGTATTGTTTTTTAAAAGAATTTAGCCTGTGACTAACATCGTTTTGGAATGAAATAAAAATGTGAGGGTCAGCTGAGTGAACAGTTCATTTTGTCTTCATGTTTTTATAATGAAAAGTATCATTTACCTTCCGGTGGACATTTTCCTTTTAGGACGCTGAAGTCATCAATCGCCATATTTCCATATCTACTTTTACTAACTCTGCCTTCAAATTGAAGTGTGTAAATTTTCGCATCCACTTCAATTGAAGCCAACTGCCAAGACTCAGTTTGATGAACTGAAAAGAAAAAACATTATACGTGATAAAAATATATTCATAAAGTAACAAATTTAAAAATTTAAAACAATGTTGAGAAATATTTGTTTTCTCGCATAAAACTGTAACTGAGAATATACGGATGGTATTTTAATCGAAGTATGTTTTGAACAAACTCTGAAAGCAGCACTCCACTAAAACAACTGCTGTCCTGCCGCTTACCTCTCATCTCACCAATCAGCGAAGTAACACGTGAAAGACATGCTGGACATTACTGAGTAAATAAGGACGAAATCATAACCGATAGGGACGGATGGTAAGAGAGAGACAAGAAAATCTGCGCTGTAGGTACGCGTTGCTGCCGCTGATAATGATGATGATGATTTTATGAGAATGTATAAGTTTATAAGCGTCGTCAAGAAGTTAAGTTTAATAGCCTCTTATAGCGACAGCCCGCACCAAAAATGTCAATACAACCTGATTTTCTTAATCTTGGTAGAAAAAAGTCAGCATTTTGCTTTCCGTGTAAGAAGTGGTTGGTTTGTTTCTTTTTTTAATGGCATATCAATCTTGGTGAGTTATTTAATGTCAAAGCTATCCTTGTAAAAGAACAGCTGAGGTATTCTCTAACCTATAGCAGAGGAAATAAGAGGTTTCGTACTTCTTCCAAGAGTATTAGTTCAAAAGTGAACATAATAGCGCGGCTGGAGTTTAAACTCGATTACTTCGAGACAGCAGTCCAGCATTTATGTAATTACGTCACAGAGACTCGCCCCACCCCTCGTGTAGGAAGTTTCCAACTAGACGTCCAAAACAGGAGTGTGTATCCTATTGACTTGGTAGATCGCAAAAGTTATGCAGATTGATCGAACGTCATTCAAAAAAAAAAAAATAGACGTTAGCCAAAGATCTATTCTTATTTTCTATCATTCTTATTTATGTGAGTCATCCTTTTCCAATATAAAGGTTAAGTCCAAGTACCGTTTTACTATGACTGAAGATCGTTTGGGAATCTACTAGAGGTTAGCAACTTGCTGTTATTGTCGAGTCTATGCAACCCTGACTCACTCCATTTAGTGCAAGTCATCAGAACAAGGTTGTCACCAGATATGCATTCAATTGTATTGTGCCGTAAGGGTTCATGCTATGATGCAAAGCAATATATATATATATATATATATATATATATATATATATATATATATATATACTCAATACATATATAAATAAACATATTCAGCAATTTTCAATAGATGTAGATCATTTTGAGTGGTCTTCTATATAGTTAAACATAAGGATAAAGATTCAGTTTAACATGTAAATTTCCATTGTAATATTATTCTTACATTGTAAACAAATTCTCGATAAAATCTAGGGAAGTTTCAGAATTTTTTCAAAAACTAAAAAATATTTTCCGTGGAACTGAACATAAAAATTTTTTTGACATCACTAATGGTTGCTTTAAGATATCTGATAACAGATGAAATCTCTTTATGGAGTGAGATTAACTGACGGCGCCCATCTCTTCACCAAACCTTTTCCGATATATATATATATATATATATATATAGAGAGAGAGAGAGGAGAGAGAGAAATTATATGCATTCATACAAACATGCTCTGAAACATGCGCACATTCCCGCGCGTATAACCTTACTTACACATGCACACTTGCATTCCCATCCATACATAGCCCATTCGACAGGACTTAAAATGCGCCAACTGTATTAACGACAGAAGAGTAAGATCTTCTCCCCAAAAAGGGTGATCTGCATATGACACAGAACAGCAACTGATGGTGAGGCTTCTCTTTCGGAGATTTGGGAAGTATGAAGTACCCCTTCATTGTCATTGCGCCCAGATCCACTTTGATTAAGAGAGGTAATGTTAGGGTCCCATGTACATGTCAAATAGATCTGTTTTCAAATTAGTTGTATTAAATAGGATTACCTGATATTATATAACCATGACCAAAAAACTTAAGAAAATACACAAAAAATGTAGTTATAAACGTATAATGTATGCAATTCACTAGCCTCTAAGCATAAAATAACCCCAGACGGGTTGTTATATTGAAAATAAATCAACCACATACATACATACATACAAGCATATATAAAGAACTCTCAATAAAAATCATTTGATATGAATTCAAGGTTACCTTTTCGGCGCCAAACACGAGAGATGATATTTCCAGTTTTCAGAAAAACAATCAATTCTCCAAAACTGCCCTTCATGAAGAAATAGAATTGTACACAAGACGTGGACTCGGTATGGATCATTGGGGAGGTTATTAATGAAGTTCCGTCAATCGTTAACCCTTCCAGGAAAATGTAATGACCTAGGAAGAAATGTAAGAAGCAGATCGGATATCATTGTCAAAAAGACAAAGAGAAATTCATTATTACATACGGGGTGTTTCAAAAAATGTTAACATTTCTATGGAAATTCCTTTATGATGCCATGATTTTAAAGCCTCAACCTGTTCACCATCCCTGTCTAAATATTATTGGAATCTTCCCCAGGAGGTCTCTGTAATATCAGTTTTGCTTTTTCGAATAAAAATACACCCAGAGAAATTTTATTTTTTAATCACCAGTGAAAGACTTCAAGAATGTTTTGACAAGGATGCGATTTAACTGACTTCGCACCAAGCCAGGATGCTGCACAAGACCATTTTATTGTCGGGGGCCTCGTAGAAATCGAGACTCCTGTGTGGCCATGCCAAAAATGCTTGATCCCTTCGACATTCCCGGAACCAAGTTATGGCGAAAAGCAGGTATTGCCTGAGGGGACAACTCCCTGAAAGCAGGCGATTCAAACAATCAATTTTTCAACTAAAAAAAAAATGGGTCCTTCACTACATATGTTCTTGAAACGTTTGGAGCTTACCTAGATTTAAACTAAATTCGATCCCAAGTATCCTCGATCAGCCAAGACCAAAACAAAGGCTATTAGACAAGATAATAAAGATTTACTTTTATTTACTTTTTATAACACCTGTGCATATAAAATGTATAATTATTATAGATAGTAAATAAAATTACGTAAAAACTTCATTGTCCAAACTAAAACCCTTTGTTTAGGCATTAGCTGGGCTATGTGAGCGGAAACAAAAGGAAAATTAGACTGAGTCATGGATACAATGTCCAAGGGTTTTGAAATACTAGCCTAAGATTGTGTATACAAGTTTATATCATTCTAAATAAGCAAAAAATGCCTCTCAAGTGTGCGTAATCATTTACATTGGTAATTTCTATATCACCGATGCTACCGTGTATCAGTGGAGGTAGAGGTAGTATATTTAGAATATCCAAGTAAAAGCGATTGGCTCCATCAAGGCCTAGACTATATTGTTTAGTTATTAGTGCACCTACTTTGATTGCATTAGAGTAGTTTTGAAAGTATGAATACGTGCAATATTTTCTGTGTGATTTTTCGGACTGTTGTCTTCATCTTTACTGTTGTTTGTTGTAATCAGCAGTCAAACTTTAAAAATAATTTCCCTGGTTGAATCATTTCTATGCCCAGATAAACAAGGGACACCTGAAGATAGCCTGAGGATACAGCGACCGAAATGTTGTGTTTCAACTAAACAACAACAAAGATGAGGACAATAGTCCAAAAATCACACACAAAATATTATATAAATACGTTATAAGAATATAATTCTTGACATTTTTGTACATGCATTTAAAATTGGTGTAGATCCTTGAAAATTGACTATGTTATAGCTATATATCTAATGAGCTGACTGACCAATTGTTATGATTTCAGGTTTACATAAACAGCTACAACAGCAATTGGAATACACCCTACCAAAGCCTGATTGTCATAGCTGGTGAATTTCAAAAATCCAATCTGGACGTGAGGACACTTTAAAGAACGATATGCAATAAAATTCTGTTTTAAACTTGGGAAAAAATGCCACAGAAACGTATGGAATGCTTCAGACTGCTTTTCGAACATCTTACATGAATCGAGCATGAGTTTTTGAGTGGCATAAGAGATTCAAGAAAGGCAGGCAGTCTGTGAGGAATGATGAGAAGTGTGGGAGAAGTAAGCAAGTCAATACACCAGAGTTGATAGGCCAAAGGATTAGGGTTAGGGTTAGGGTTATTATGTCGAGATTTTAAGGGAGTTCAGGAAGAGATTCCGTCGGGAGACGCCAGCTCTCTTCAAATCGGGTCAGTGGCATTTCCACCAGGACAATTCAGTAGTCCACTAATCCACCCTTGTCACAGACTATTTGACCAAGATGGGCATCAAGACAGTTCCCCACACACACTGTTACTTTTGGTTATTCCCTAAGCTCAGAGGCTGTAGTTATGAGACAATTGAGGATATGAAAGAGGCTGTGACGAGGGTCATTGACACGCTCAATCAAGAAGACTTCCATGGGGCCTTCCCGAAGTTGTTGGAACGGTACAACAAGTGCATTGCAGCCATAGGAGATTACTTCGAAGTGAACTAGAGTTTCATGTGTGCACTATCAATGAAAGGGCCCATACGAAAAAAGTCTGGAAACTTATTTAATGATCCGCGTAAGTGCTAGAATCTTTTTCTTTTTGTCATTGGATGTTGAAGCAATGATAAAAACATCCATTTTGCATAATCAAAAGTTAAGGGTCGTTCATTACATGCAATATAGGATAAAAACACGTTCTGGGAGCAAAAAGTTGGGGATCGATCATCACACGAAGTCGTATAAACGGTATGTATGTAGTTGAGTGCGTATCTCTTTCCGTTGTTGATGTAAAACTAAATGAATAGATACAAGTCATTTTATAAGTAAGGTAAATTTTGTCGAAGGAGTTGGCAGTACAAAGCACTGTTTACAGTTGCACCGTTTTCAAATGAACTAATAGTCACGACCCCGATGACTGTTAGCGTTACCTTCTTAACTGACGCTGCACTTGCAACCTTTATTTTTTACCGGATAGTCAACGGGTTTCTACTCGATAGACTGTTTTTTTCGACTCAGGTTTCTAGTGATAAACCCATGTTTCGTATTCGTAAACATTTTTGACAAAAAATGCTTTTCCGTAAACATCATCCATTCTTCTGTAAATTTCACATGGTTTGCACTTCTCATTAACCAAAAATTTCATGACAGACTTCTGTTAAAGCCTGGAGTACTGTTTGATTTGCTGTCATTTTGAATAACCTTAAAATGAGTTAGTTTTTTTTAGATTAAAATAATTTTTGTCATAAATCAATTCCAAAAAATTCAGAGTTTATATCTATTGAAAATAATTCTGAAAAAAAGATTTTTCATTCCCCTTATTTATTGAATGACCCTCGTATTAGTGTTTACCTGCTCTTGATCCTAATGTGTGATCCTGAGGAGGTCCTATGCCATGACTGCGTGAATTTACTGACTGCCATTTCCAAAGATCATTCATATTTTCTTTAAATCCACACAAGTCTTTCGTCTCGAAGTTACACGCTGTATAAAGTTTGTCATTTTCTAAATATAAAAAATAATATCAGAAAATAAATAAACAGTTTTCAACTTTGCCACGATATTTTTTCAAGGAAGAAATTTTCAAATTTGGAAAGAAAAAATGCATACGAAGAAGAAAATAAAAAGAGAAATAAATTTCAGTGAAAAGGAATTTTTAAAAAAGGAATAAAAATACGATGTGACGCGACACCCGAATTGTCAACTTCAACCAAGGTAAAAACTAGCATTAACAGAAAAAAAATCAAACAACCCATCAGATAAAAAAAAAAAACTCCTAGAGTAAAAACGATTTAAGATTGAATTGAATTAATTCGGAAATAATTGTAAGAAAAATTGATATATTTCTGTTTTTCTGTTGGTGACAAGCTGAGTTTTGTTAGAGATGCAAAGACAGTGAGATTGTTATTAGAACGATATGGTGAGATTTTTATTAGAACAATATACTTGAAATGCTCTGACATAGAGAAAAGAATAATTTCCAGTCCAACTTGAAGCAAAATGATAATTTTGAAACGCCTGGGTTCGCTTTGAATGTCAATCTTAATCATCTAAATTCTCAATGTCACGGTAAAAACTATGAAATGCTAATTAAGATCCTTTCTTTGATCTTGCGAAATGTACGTTCTCATGTTTTAAGAAACTGGAAGTCCCACTTCCACTATTGCGTAAGGAAAACGGATGAACTACTTCCGCCGTTGTTATTTATCAATAAAAAGATAAAATGACTTTCTCTTCGGGAGCTGACTTTTGACTTATGAAAGCACTGATTAATGCTAAATACCCGAAGTTAAGCAGTGATGAACCTGTCCTATGATCAGACGGGTGACCACTTAAGCAAACGAAGTCACTGTCAGCAACCTGAAGCTTGTGTACCATACTAAGCAAAAATTAGTAAATATCTGACTCCTGTATCGAATCTTTTGTAGATACCTCCCGGAAAAACTGCGACAACTTCCGAAACAGAAGTATCCATATAATTATGGGCCGCTGTAACAACGAGAAATGAACAAGTTCAAGAGTTATCTAGTATTTATCATCATCCACAAGGCACGTCTATAGCACGGATTCCTCTCTCTCTCTCTCTTTCTCCCCCCCCCCATCCGTCCCTATCGGTCATTGCTCATGTTAAGTCCACTAAATGTTAACCAATACACTCAGAACTGAAAAATGTAAATTTTTGCTCCATATTTAGGAGTTCACAATAAAAAATCACTTATGCGTTGGTCCTTACTTCACAAGCTGAGTCCAGCATATCTTGCTTGTCTAACTTTGATAGCTTGCGAGATGGAAGGTCAGTGGCCGTACAACTGCTATTTTGTAGGGTGTTGTTCAAAACTGCACGTAGCATACTTGTGTAGTTTCCATATAGCTTTTCCTCAAAACGTTTCGTTAGATTCTAGGTAGTGCAGTTTAGTTTTATCAGAGAGATCAGATATATCATACGGATGTTATCCTATCAATAGTATACCTTGCTACCCCGATGCGTATATTGACCACACTTTCAGTAGATGACATATTGCTTCCGGGTTATATGAACGGCTCTACTAACCATAGAAGCTCACCATTTAATTAGTAGATGGCACTATTTTGATTAGCACCCATGAACTCTACTTTATCTAAATTTATTCAGAGATCAATGCCACTTGCAGCCTGTTCTAAGCAAATGAATGTTTACGCATGATAATGAGAAGATAGCTTCATCTTTATTAAATACGTAATTCTTTTAAATCTGTGTTAACAGAAGCTGCTTCCCCAGGATTCGAAAAATCAGATTCTTTCAATAAGATGTAGTAAATAATACTTACGATCCGCGCATTTCCCACTTCTTACAGAAATATCGTCGACAGCAATGTCGCCTTGAATGGATAAGCCTGCCACAGCTTCAAAGACAATCTATACCGCAATCAGAATCATCAAAACAATTACAAACAATTCGATCCTTGTCAATAACGAGACATGAACATAAAATACGCACTTTTTTCACGAGAATATTAGCAGCCTACAATTAAGATAAATTTAAGATATTTAAAAAAAGTGTCCTGGTTATGACATTAAACTGCATCTGAGAGTGAGGCTTAATTTCTGGATGTGTGTGGGGTACTCCTTTATTGCCATTACTTCCAGGTACACGAAGTACCTGTTAGGGTCCCATCTAAGGGTCAAAAAGATTTATTTTCAAATTATTTGTTTTAGATAGAATTACTTGATAAGATAAAACCGTGCGCAAAAACCTTAAGAAACTGCACAAAATTTTAATGCAAACATACAATGCAAACAATTTCCTAACCTCTTGGCATAAAATAACCCTGATAGGTTGACCTGAAAGTTCAAGTCAATCACTCGATCAAACTTTTTCCGAGAAAGGAGCAATCCAAGATTTTATTTAAAAAAATAGAAAATTTTTCATATTTCTGACCGAAATTTCCTTGTTTATTGTTTACTTTTTATGTTTTCTTTATATTAATTCGGTAATAAATTGGCTGAAGCAGTAAATACCGCCTCGAACTGCAAATATCAGATTCATGTCACAGAAATAGCTTCTGTCTGATCATGGAGCCTCTTGACAGATTTCTGTTTTTCTGTTGGTGACACGCCGAGTTTAGTCAGATATTCAGAGGTCGAATTAAAAATAAAATTTAACTGTTTTTAATATAAACATTTATACCGCCTCGAAATACGAATAGTATCAATTTAAAAGCAATTGGGTCAGTTTTAATAATATCCGCTTGGCTAGCATACTTTTCTTTATTATTATATATTATGCTCATATAATGGCTTCTACAGTCACATCAGTTGGGAAAGAAAATAATAGGTTTCAGAGAAAGAGAAATAGAAAGAAGTATATATATATATATATATATATATAACGTCGACTTCACATCATGATATATTCACCTATTTGGATTATATTTTTTCCTGCTACTTTCATACTGTCGGATTTTATCCATATTTACTTTCATACTGTCTTTTCGGAAAAAACTAATACCAAATACATTCTTACATAACATTTAACATGGATGATTCCTAATGATCTATACATATGAAAACTTATTTGTTGCGTATTTCTCAATAAACGGGAGATTTTGTCTCGTTTCTTTGAAAAATCCTACATTTTCTAATATTTTTCCACGTGCCAAACACGTTCTGATGACTTTTGAATTTTGAACGCTATGTGCATGTTTATCTATCTTTTCGTTGTATATTTCTCATTTGCTCCTGTCATCTCAACAATCACCCATCTATATTGTGAACTATTTTATATCCAAGTCCTGACGATGGTTATTATAACCGAAACGTTAACGTCGACTTCACATCATGATATATTCACCTATTTGGATTATATTTTTTCCTGCTACTTTTATATATATATATATATATATATATATATATACCAAAGAGTCAAAAAATGGTACTTGATGCCTCCTTGCTTAACACTCAGCATTATAAGGTACGGATCAAGGCCAACTTTACTTACTTATATATATATATATATATATATATATATATATATATATATATATATATATATATATATATATATATATATATATATATATATATATATATATATATATATATATATATATATATATATATATATATATATATATATATATATATATATATATATATATATATATATATATATATATATATATATATATATATATATATATATATATATATATAACCGTTTAAAATTTACTTCGCAGCTAATAGCTGCTCGTGGCTAAATGGTTAGAGGCTTCGGCTTGGCGTTTGAGTCAAACCAGGTTTCGATCCCAGCTATGGGTAGCTACTGTCTAGCCACACTGATGAGTTCTGATAGAACGAAACAGATCTGTCTGTGGATGACTATATATATATATATATATATAGGTATGTTCGAGAGTGATTTTCTTGTCAGAACATTTACTTACTTACTGATCGTAAGAGCAATATGCATTGTGTTTGAGTCCGTATGTCTTCCTAATTATTTTTTTTTTTAAATTAAGTAATAAAAAAGAAAGAAAACCTGAAGAAATATGTAACTTGTCTCAAACATCGGATGTTTCGTTGTTTATTCCTTTCGTTCAGTTGTTGAGGCCGTAAAAATATTTGACTTAAAATGTAAGTTAGATTTGCAAGTGTAAACCAGATCTTTTCTCTCTCAGTCCGCTCGACGACTTTTCTCGTTTGTGTTCCCAGCCACAAAAGAGAATGACCTCTCTCATTTCTATTTACTTTGGCGGCACGCTTGACCAGTACCATTATATTTTGCATTTTATAGCAAACACTTTCTTGGAGTGATATTCTGGATAAGTACCATAATTCTTTGTATATCACAGCAGACATTTCCTCAGAGAGATATTCTAGACAAGTACTAAACGCTTTCTTGTTAATTTTTGTTTCTCTCAGATACAGATACTAAAAGAACTTAATCAGAGAACGAAATTTAATTTTTTTAAAGAGAAAATGAATGCTTTCTTATATATCGCAAAAAAAGCGAGTAACTTACATTTAGTACACCGGTGGAATAAAAAGAGAACTTCCCGTGGAGCCATCTTTCTTCTTTGCTACCTTTGGCCACCCACATGGGTAAAGTGGGACGCATTAAACCATATTGCAGATACACATTAAGAGAATCGACGTTGGCACCGTACATAAAATACCAAAACGAGACACAACTTACTCCAGTTTTGTCAGGAGTATAATCGGGGCTGAATAAGCGGGCTTTACTTCCCGTTTTATGTGTCAATGGCTTGAAAAGGATGTAATAACCAGCTGTGTCATGGAAGAAAAAAGAAAAAGACCAGAAAAAATGTTGTTAATTGGAAAAAATATATCAAGGCAGAATGAAGCCCGTGTACGGAACGAAACATCATAATACATAAACATAACATCAATTTTTTTCTCGTTTTTTTTTTTACTATTTCAAGATTAGATAAGACTGGTTGATTTTAACGGCATGTCAAGCCATCTAGGGTTATTTCCTACCTAATGCTTAGAAAATCACAATCATTGTACGTTCATATTTACATTTATGAGTTAAACAAATCTGGCTAAAGATTATTGTTCGTTTATTTGTTTGGGTTTTATCGTATATCAACCTTTGTAGGTTATTTAATGTCAAATCCATTTTTATTCAAATAAATAGTTCTATTTCAAACAACTATGCTTAGCATATAAAAACAGTTCAATTTCAAACAATTCAGTTTAGCGTAAGTGCACCGTTTAAATGTCAAAGCACTTCTATTTCAAGCAATTCAGTTTAGCATCCGGACACAGTTTAGAGCTATTTGACCCATGGATAGAACCCTGTCAGGTGCTACCAACCTGGACAGAGTTGACGTGGGAGCGATGGCTGTGAAGGGGTACTCCACATTCTCCAAAGCTCCAGCATTACTTGACCTTCACCATCAGATTGTTTAGTGTCATATTCACGACACAGAGATGTAGTCGGTGTATTCTACAGCCCCAGCCAACTGGGAAAAGTTGAAATTATTCTGATTCAATAGGGATACTTTATGCTATATAGCTTAAAATTAATTGCATTAAGAATATTTACTTGAAGCTATAATTGGTTAACAAGGGTTATTATTAGTCTCTTGAAACCATATAACTATGCAAACTAACGACTATAATTAGATAGATATAATTACTTGAAACTATATAATTACTTAAAACTATATAATTATTTGTCTTATATATAAATACTCAAAACCATATCAGCCCAGTTAGCTGGGGCTGTAGAGTACACCAACTGCATCGCTGCAGAGGGGTAAGATCCCGCCCCCAACAAGTATCCTGATATGACTCTAAACAATCTGATGGTGAGGCTCCAGTAATGCAAGAGCTTTCAGAAGTATGGAATACGCCTTCATTGCCATTGCTCCAAGGTCCGGAGTGTTAGCACCTAATAGGGTCCTTGCTATTGGTTAAGTAGAACTGTTTGACATTTAAACTGTGTGCAATCAAATGACTAACGTTAAATTTAATTGTTTGAAATAGAACTGTTTAACCATTATTTCAGGGTGTGTAAACAAAGGATTGACTAATTGAATAGTCATGGATACATAACAAAAGCATTTAACTATATGCAAATGAATAAGTAATGATGAAAAGAATTAAGAGTGCTTAGTAGCAACACTTGAAATTCCTTAACCGTGAACCTAAATTGAATTATCGATATAACATAGCAATAGTTCGAACCATTTGAGTGTGTGCAAAGGAATGGTGTTGAATAGAATAATCAGTGTTGTATAGTATAGAATCATAAGTGTTAGATAACAATCATTAACACCATTTAATTGTGTAGAAATAATGGCAATTCTTGTGTGCTAACACACAGGTTCTGATTCACTTAAAAATGGAATTACCTACAAATTATGAGCACAAAGAAATGATTAATGTTAAATTGTGACTATTAAATAGCAATACTTTTACATGGTGAATTCAATAAAGCATTTAAAATTGTCGTAGACTTTTTCGTACATGCATTTAAAATTGTCGTAGACTCTTGAAAATTCAGTATGTTATTGCTATACATCTTATGAGATGACTGACCAATTTTTATGATTTCAGGTTCAAATCAACAGCTACAGCAGCAATTGGAATACACCCTACTAAAACCTGATTGTCACAGCTAGTGAATTTCAAAAATGCAATCTGGATGTGAGGACACTTTAGAAGAACGATATTCAATAAAATTCTGTTTTAAACTTGGAAAAAAGGCCACAGAAACGTATGGAATGCTTCAGACGAGTTTTCGACCGTATTGCATGAATCGAACATCAGTTTTTGAGTGGCATAAGAGATTCAAGGAAGGTAGGGAGTCTTTGAGGTCAATACACTAGAGTTGATTGGCCAAAGGGTTAGGGTTAGGGTTACTATGTTGAGGTTTTAAGGGAGCTCTGGAAGAGATTCCGTCGGAAGAGGCCAGCACTCTTGAAATCTGGTCAGTGGCATTTCCACAGGGACAATGCACCAGTCCACAACTCCATCTTTGTACAGACTATTTGACCAAGATGGGCATCAAGACAGTTTCTCAGCCTCCCTATAGTTCAGATCTTGCTCCCTGTGACTTTTGGTTATTCCCTAAGCTCAGAGGTTGTCGTTATGAGACAAGTGAGGAGATAAAAGAGGCTGTGACGAGTGTCATTGACACGGTCACACAAGAGGACTTCCATGGGGCCTTCCTGAAGTTGTTGGAACGGTACAACAAGTGCATTGCAGCCGGAGGAGATTATTTCGAAGGGGACTAGTGTTTCATGTGTGTACTATGAATAAAAGTGCCTATACGAAATAAGTCTTGAAACTTATTTAATGATCCTCTTAATTATGTGCAAAAAAATGAGGTCAGGCTCGTTTAAAAATATTATCAACAAAATGTGTTTCCAAATTATATTTATTCAATATATCTGTATAAACAGGACTAGGCATTAAATAACCTACAGTAGTTGATATGCCATAAAACCAGAGTAAACCAATCGAAACTAAAAAACTATGAGCAAATTATGAGATAGGAATATCTGATATCATACAATTACGTGCAAAACTCTTAAGAAATAGAATGTAAATATAAACGTACAATGAACGCGATTCTCTAACTTCTTGGCAAAAAATACTCATAGACATGTTGGCATGCCATTAAGATTAATCGTTGGGGTCACCTGACACAACTACTGAAAATGTTACTCATTGAGCAATTGTCTGAATGGGTCAACTACATCGAGCGTTCCTACTCGCCATGTTACATAGACAAATTTTTTTCCCATATTATATGTTGATAAATTTTCAGATAAGAAAATTACTTACTTCCTGTTGTGTGATCACCCGGCGGGCCGTTGTCCTTTCTGAGATCAGGCCCGCTTCTCCGATACCACTGGTTACTATCTTGCGTGTCCTGTTTCCAACTACAGAGATCCTTTTCAAAATTACAGCTGATATTGTGTGACAGTAGGGCTGGTGTTGTTGGAACTGTTATTGTTACATGGGGTGCTGCAGTCGTCCTAACTTTGGCATTGGCAGGTAAAACTGAAAAGGGCAAAAAAGTGGGCACATGTATATAAGTTCATACACTTACTGTTGAGACAATGCCTACCTAGGATCAGATATAACTTCCAGACAGCAGTATAATAACCACTAAAGTAGATTGCCTCAGAAATACCTTTCAATATCAGAAGATTTTGTAGATTCTCAGTCAGAATGGGAAAATCAGAGGTGTACACACTCTTGGGGATTTTTAATATATTTCTTCATTTCAAATTATCTGGCTGTATCGTTCCAGTTTTGTCTACTAAATAATCTCAATCCCATTGTATTCTGTTGTTGAGAAAGATTAGTCGGCCACAGGTTTTGGTTGAAACTGTGTAAGCCACGGGTGAAACCCACAAAGGAAAAGAACACAAACTGAATTCCAGAATGCACACCTATTGAAATCTTTATCCACTCTTGGAACAATCTTAGTTATTCAGGCGTATGACATTTTGCTTTTCAAAACAGCGGATGAACACTTGGACATTGATTAGTTTTCTCTTTGCTGGATGTTTAATGTCCAACCCCCAACTGCTACTCGACTGCTACCTTTCCTGAAGACCCACTACTGCTTTCTAACATAGCAACAAAAAAAGGCCTAATCACGTGAACCTCCCAGAATTAAAATCATTTTAAAAAATAAGTTCTTTGTTTACTAATTTCTAACCTTGAAGATCACACACACATACATACACGCACGCTTATCTATATATATATATATATATATAAAACCAAAAATTCACAAGTCCGAGGGAATAAAAATAGCAGTAGAAACACAAATATCTAAATACATGGAAATTCCTGATCCTAGTGACCTCAAATTTAAACCCATAATAGCGGGCCCATCATGCCCCACAAAGTGACTCTCAAGATTAATACTACAACCATTTCTAAACAAGATAAAAAGCTATATTATATATGACATCCACTTTTTAAACTCCATACTGCAAAAAAACTGATCCCGACTCACTCATGGTTATATTTGACGTCACAAACCATTACAGTAATATCCCCCATGAATTAGGAAAACAAGTCCTCTCATTTTGGACAGAAAAATACCCAGGAACACTACACCACAGATTTAACAAAAAATTATCACAGTATAGAACGACTCCTAAATAATAACATTTTCCAATTCAATAAGGTGAATTACTTCAAAGTCCTAGCAACATTTAAGGGAACTAAAATAACACCAGCAAACCTCATTCTTTGCAGTAACAACGTAACATGCATCTCGACATACAACAAAAGAAAACCTTAGCGTGCATCTCGACATACAACAAAAACCACCATAGCATGTATCACAACATACTGCAATAACGACCTTAGCGGGCATCTCAACATACAAGAAAAACAACCGTAGCGTGCATCGCAACATACCGCAATAACAATCTTAGCATGCATCTCAACATACAACAAAAACAAACTTAGCGTGCATCTCAACATAACGCAATAACAACCTTAGCATGCATATATATATATATATAAGATATTAAGAGTTACGTTTAAAATCTACGGCATTGAAATTCCATAACGAAAAATATGAATACGTGTGAGTTCAAAAATAAGTACACCCTTTGAAAGAAGTTTTATCGAACCCATAATTGATATAACTTTTTTTTTTACTGCTGCAGAAAGTCTTGAAGACATTGACCTCACAAGATTTGCTAATGCACACGTGAAAAGTAAAGTTGGCGACCGTTGGCGAAGGCGACCGTTTCATTTGCTACTACGCCAAGGTGTAGGCGAGGGCACCACTTCTTTCCCTGGATTGCTCTACTTTATCCTTGACCCGTACCTTATAATGCTGTGTGTTAAGCAAGGAGGCATCAAGTACTATTTTTGAATTTTTGGCATGAACCCCAGTCTCCTGAGCCATTCGGGAACACTCTAGCCAGTTTCGAGGAAAGTATGCACTGTTAATTGTTTTGTTATGAAAATGCTTTGAAAATATTTTTACGGTGATAATATATTATAAATTACTCAGAAATGGATTGTCCGGGGTCAGGAATTAATGTAAGATTTATAGATAGAATATATACACAATAATCTGTTAATAGGTTGCTTACTTTGACATTTGTTTTCCGTGAAAGAGATATCATCTATGGCAATATCTCCAGTGTGTTTAGTACCGCTCGATGCCTCAAAGAAGAGGGTATAAGTTGTTGCTGTGTTTCTCAAAGGTACCCGAGCATAGAGCCAATTCTTCCCTTGATTTCCTTTCAGATGCCAGAGAACCGTTTTGGAGGATCCAGTCACTAAAAAAGACGCAAAACAAATTTGGAAAAATCAGGACTCGAAATCTAATTCATATAGTCGTAGGAATCAAAACGAAGGCACAAAAAGATAATCACTGACTCAACAATTCAAATTATTCTTATAAATAAAAAAAGTATCAGATATTACACACTATCTACAGCCCATGAATATGTATACTCAAACTTTTAAACTAAATATCTTCGAAACCAAAGAAACTAGGATTCTGTTTTTTTTTCTTGTGGAAGATTATATAATAAAAATCAAATCGTTTATTACAAAATCCTACAGCATTGGAATTCAGTAACAAAAAAAAAAGAATTAGAAGTCCAAAAATACATAAAATTCTCATGTGTATTTATGCAATACTATTTGGGGTTAAAAAGGTGTTACAATCTTATTTTTGGTAACAAAATTACAGTCCCGTAGTATTTGATAATAAATGATGCCTAATAATATCCATTTTTATTTCATAATGTAACTCTAGAAAAATATAAGCCTGTTATCATTGATTTAAAAGAAAATTAAGTTTTACGAAAAAAATTAGTTGTAATATATATATATATATATATATATATATATATATATATATATATATATATATTAAGCCCAAAATTGACTTATATGTAATATTTCATATATACAATATATGAGAAGTTTCATATAAAACTAGCTGAGTGTTTGATGTATGGTTATTGATATATAAAAATATAGAAAATCTCACGTGCAGAGCAAACATATAGCAGTAATATAAAAGAAAACCGATGTGCCATTTAAAATGAATTATAAATTTATTATATATTATAAATTTATCAATAAATTATAAATTTATTTCAACAATTCGTTCAATACGAACTACCTCCTCAGATAGCGTATAATTCAAATAAAGATAATAAACATAGCCTTTCCGGGAAAAAATTTTTTTCATTAAATAAACATTTATAGATTACCCATTAAAAAATTTCCTATAATAAAACCCAATATAAATCAATAAAATAATAATCCAGTCGTAATCCCGATATAACATAACGGTGTTACATCAGAAAAAGAACCATATGAAATAAAGTCTCCGTTATTAAGTCTTCATTAATCTGAAAATTTTTCTATCTCAAAAACTCCTATTTCATAATAATTTAACTATTTAAATTTTCATTTGATTTCCAATTTATCAGCAAAAGCATTACAATTTATTCTAATATCTATATATATAAGACCATATACAGCCTAACTCTACTTTAAAAGCGAAATTATTGCGATTAGAAGCAAAATTAACACTATCTTTGTGTTTATATCTATCTCAGTCTGTTCAGCTTAGAAAGAGTTAGGATGAATTACAAATCTGTGGAAAAATTGAAGCTATTTGATAAATCCGTTATTAAAAAGCGGAAGCTTTTTAAATAAATCAGTAACTAAAATCAGCTCTCGGATACCAAGATTTGCGGTCACTTAATCTCCAGCAAGAACCATTAAATGGTGCGAAAATTCAACGGGAATGGTTATAATGATAAGAAATATATTTCCTGATTTTCCATCAGGTAAAATGAAACTTTATTATCAAAAGATAAATAAATAAACCTACTAATGCGAATTATTAATGGGGGAGTCGAAGTGGAGTAGTGATTAACGAGCTGGACTACGACTACGTTTACTTTCGAACTTGGCAAAGGTATGAACAGCTATGGATTTAATAATACAATTATTGTTCTTCTACAAGGATGGTTTTGACATTAAATCACCCACAAAGGCTGATATGCCATTAAACAAAGAAATCAATACGGAATAGTCTATACTTACCTTGTAAAAGGACTTTAAGACTATCCACAGTATTCCCATTCATATTGTACCAAAACTCCATACACATATTCTTACCAATTCTTGGTAAAAGAGTGCTAGCCAACTGGGCTTTCATGCCAGGTTTTATTGGAGGGGATGTTTCAATGTACATATAATGACCTGCAAAGTAATATTTTGCAATATATATATATATATATATATATATATATATATATATATATATATATATATGTGTGTGTGTGTGTGTGTGTGTGTGTGTGTGTGTGTATATATATATAAAAAGTCCGATCAAATATTCTTTAAGAAAATGTCTTTCACTTGAAACGGTTCTATAAATATTAACAACTAAAAAATGTCGTAAATATTTACTGAACTGTTCAAGTGGAAGAAACGGTTCAGTAAAAATCTACTACATTATTTAGTTGTAGAAAACAAACCAGTGTAGAGGGTTATATATTTGCTTATTTCCCACCTGTTCCAGAAGGTCGATGTTCAAGGTCAAGTAAAAACAAGCAAAGTTAGACAGACCTCTCTCGAATGGAATATTGGTAAAACACCCTAATTCCACTCCATTATCGACCATTTTCTTCAACGTATTTGGTACATAATTATAAGATTATTTGTCATATGTATACGACAGAAAATGTGGAATGTTTTCACATTTTCAAATTGATTATTTTCATTGAAATATATATATATATATGTGTGTGTGTGTGTGTGTGTGTGTGTGTGTGTGTGTGTGTGTGTGTGTGTGTGTGTGTGTGTGTGTGTATTATTCGGTCCAGTTAAACCAGAGTTGGGAGTAATTCCTTCAGGACAAGAAAATCATTCAGGAGCTGAACATTTAAATTTTCCTGGTGGAGAGCTCAATGTAATTTTTTTTTTTACTGAGCAATATTTCTTTAAGAAAAACCCAAGATCGGTTAATTTAGGATTATAAATTTATTTCCATCCTGTTTTTCAGTTTCTGGTATAAACCAAAAGCACGAAGAAAAATATAACAGGACTTCTTCAGATGCAATGGATAAATACAATAAAATAGACATATATAT